>MKEJ01014046.1:0-17634 GCA_001753735.1 Embelia ribes
ATAATTAAAATTATATTTCTTACTATAAACTTAAATTTATTTATAAATGAAGAAAATATATGAAGTGACCAATATATTATTTATTTTGAACTTAGTCTTTTATGATATTTAATATTTATATTATCTTCTATTATAAGTATTGTAGGACTTTAAATATGAGCAAAAAGTACAAATTGTACTCAATATGTCATTTTTCTTAAATTTTGATAGCCAAGTTTGTCCATTTTTTAAACTCCAATAACTATTACTGCTGTAAGTAAAACTAGGAAGACCAAAAAGAAATATTGTTGAAACTATGACCAAATAGAAATTATTTAAAGTGCAATGTCCTTAATAGAAATTATTTAATAATATAGTTAATATAAAAAAGATAAAGTGAAGTGTTTTTTCAACTGACAAGTGACAGTATTTATAGTACAAAGTACGTGGACAACTATCAAAAATTTAAAATGTTTGTCCCTATTTTAACTTATTATTTCAGTGCGTGGCTGAAAGTTTGTATTTTTGCATAATTGAATCCTTACGTAATAATATGTACACATACATGCTTATCAACTGCACCCAAACTATCTTGAGTGCAATATAAACTAGGCGTTCTGAGGGAAGTTATTGGCTCAATGTGATTTTGAATAAGATGGAAGCCATACATGCTCTTTCTTTGAGCTTCTTTGTATAAAGCTTTTTTTCAAGGCCCATCTTCGGGAAATTTCCCGAGGTGAAATATTTCTTAGCTATTAATTCCCCACTAGGTAATTAATGATAAGGAATAAAAAATTTAGGTCATTGAAGAATTTTAAAGGATTACATGTTAATCTCTTTACGTCAATCGAAAGTCCCATCACATCAATTGCATTAATTGTGTGTTTCTTCGTCTTCATACTTTCTTTCTATAAATAAGCCATTTTGGAATTTCATTTTTATTTATCCATTAGTTCCTATTAGAGAAAGAAACTTTACTTCAATTCTTTCTTGCAACTAAGGATTTTTCGAGCGACAATGGCAATTCCAGTTCAGACCTTAGTGACCTTTACATGGGGCAAAACCTCATACTCGATTTGCATGACAAAATAGAGGAGTTTGAGGATGAGTTTTGGGAGAAGGATTATCAAATTGCTAATCTCAAAGATGAGATAGCGGAGCTGGAGGCTTTGCAGCTCAGCTTGAAGCTCTGGAGGTCCGAGCTGTTGCTTTAGAGGCTCGGGTGTTGGCTCTGGAGTTGGCTCACGGGGGCCCTGGAGATCCTCCAGATGGGCTAACCTTGAGGGCATAATTTCTACCCTCGACGGTCACCTTGTTAGCCTTAGGGATGCTCATAAAGAATAAAAGAAAGAGTGAAAAGAAAGAAGGGCGAGTAAGGTGAACCTAGGCAAAATCTTAGGAAAAATTTTGATCGATATGATTTTTTAAATAAAGTGTAACAACCTAGAAATTCCGAGAAAAGTTTTCAGTTAAATAAATAATATTGTTAATGTGATTTAATAATATTATTTATCTTATATTGTTATTTATTATTGAAGTTGGTAAAATTACTGTGTTGTATACTACTGCATTGGCATATGCTTGTGTTACATATGTGAGTGGAGTATAGTGTGTGACATAAAAGTCACAAGTCTTCTTTTGCTTTCTAATTTTTTTCTTTGTTAACCAAGTATAAGGAGTGAGAAAGTGTGAGTGTGTGGTCTGATTTTGAGCTACAAACTTTCAAATCTTGTTTCATCGATATCAGATGATTGTTCATCGAATATAAATACATATTTGACTTCCTTGTTACGAGGGCTTCCTTTTGAGGTAAGTCTCAACTCTTGTCTCGTTAGTTTATATTGTCTCGATTTTCGTACATGTAACGTCCCAAAAATTTTGATTGAATTTTTCATGTTTATAATAATATTATAAAAGCATATGATATTATTATTATATTATTGTAGAATGGAAGGGTACGAAGTATCATAGAAGGAAGTACGAAGTATTTATGAGTTTACAGAAGTAGTACCGAAGGAAGTATATGAAGTCTTTATGTGTCTATAGAAGTATAGCAGTAAGAAGATTAGGTCACATAAGTATAAAATGTGACTAAATTTAGAGACATTTGTTTCATAGTGTAGTTACAAGGCACCGTATCTTTACGAATTTTAGTGCATGCATGATAGTACTCGGATAGAGTACTAATTGTAGTATAGAAATAGAGGAGTGTCTTGAGGTGGTTTGAAGACTCGAGAGTTATATTTCGTGAATTTTAGAAGAGTAAATGCGATGTTATATCGGAGTTTGCCGGAAGACGCATGAAGTAGCGTAAAATGAGTTTTGAACATACAATCAATAATCTAAAGGTGGGAGCACACTTCTATTAGTATCTAAGAGTGATTTGGGATGTTTTTTAATGTTTTTGTCCCGAGATGTTTGGACCAAAAATTTCAGCATGTCCGATCGATCCAGGAGCTATTGGATCAATCCAAATTATCAGACCGATCAATCTAACAGCGGTTGGATCGATCTAACGACTTTTTATCAGACTTTAAGTGGTGTGAGAGGAGCACTATTCACTCATATATTTTTTTCCAACATAGAACAATAGAGAGAGAGATAGGAAGCCATGAATTTTGAAGAAAGGGGTCGTACCATCAAGCTCCCGAGACCCAATCCGAAAACTATGGCTAGAATCCTGATCACTGAAGTGTGGAGAGAATTTTGAGGTAAGTCATGAGCCTTATCTTGCTAGTTTAATTTACCTCGTTTTCCATGCCTCGTAGGTACATGAAATTAAAATTGACTTTCCTTATCCTCGTGCTTGGTAGACCATCTTTAATTATAGGTTCGAGTTAATTCAAACTTGATTAAAAGATCAAACTAAAGGGGATAGAAGAAGAGGATTTGAGGTTTTTTTCTTAGGAAGTTTTGGGGCAATTTCTAGCATGTTTTAAGGTACGGGCAGAAACAAATATTATTATAAGTTTGAATGTATGTGCGTAGGTAGAATGTATATTCATATTTTAAGTATAAAAATTATAATTCATTTATATATGAATTGCACCCTCCGGATGCCTTACAAGTATTATGTTAAAACAAGGCATCCAAGTATATGTAAGTTGTTAAGTACATGTTTTATTTTATTTTGAGTAGCGTAGGTCACTTAAATGTTGACGTATGTTATGAAAATATTTGCCGGATGTACACAAGAATTCGAACGATATTTGTAAGAGAAAGTATGATCATAGTTAATCAAGGTCACATTATATTGTGACGTATATGTATGATGATATGCAATATAGTAAACGTATAAGTAAGCATTGTAGTGTAAGAAAGCTAAGAAGCGTAAGTTGGTGATGTATGACTTAGTATCAGGAGTATGTATAAAGTTAAGAATACATTTTGTTGTATTATATGTAATGTAAGTCACATATGGTGTGATATGATTTTATGTAAGCATTTCGAGAGATGTATGTAAATATTTGGGAATTATATGTAAGTATTTGAAGGATGTATGCTAGTACTTGAGGACGTATGTGCATAGTTAAGCAAGGTCACATTATATCGTGACATTTAGGTATGAGGTTTTGCAATATAAGTAAGCGTATAAGTACCCATTGCAAACGTAAGTAAGTAAAGATGTATAAAAGTTGGAGAAGTATGATTAAGTATCAAAAGTATGTTGTATATAAGTATTCGTGGTATATTTATTGAATAAGTATAAGAAGCTTGTACGTTGATTAAGCTTAGATTGGTTATTAAACTCGTACATTTTGTTGTACGTTATAAGTAAGAGTATATCACGTTTTGTCGTGACAATTAAGTAAGTAAGTATGATGCCTAATCATGTCATCATTTTGTTGTGACGTTTATATTAAATAAGGCATATGGCGTAGCAATATCATAAGGTGTTTGGCGCATTATTCACGTTCATAAGCATGACATGAACATTGGCATTCATACTACATTCATAAGCATTCATACTACACTTATAAGTATATAGGAATAAGTTACCCAAGGCAATATGGAACGCCCAATTTGGTTTTAAGAAAATGCGGTATTTTAAGAAAGGGAAAAATCCATGTGTTACGTTATCGTAATGTCGTGGCGTGACCTATAATTTCGTTATCGTTATATCGTATCGAGTCATAGAAGAACTTTTAGTCATCATGGACGTTATGTTGTCTAGAGAATAAGGAACAACCTATGTACATTGCATAAGAAGGACATAAGAAACGCTTATGTTAGTTGTTAAAGAAAAGCAAAGGGATAAGTCCCAATATTCTATTTAAAGGAAAACTAGATAAGTTTCGTATGTATAATAAATAGATTTATAGTTGTAGTAAACAAGATAAGTCCCGTATGCATAAATGCATTAATTTGTAGTCGTAGTAAACGAAATAAGTCTCCTACGCATAAGGGCAACGAATTCGTAGTTAGTATAGACGAGTTAAGTCTCGTCTAATTTTATATGTGGCCTCTTTATGTAGTAAGCCTAGACGAGTTATGTTCTTAGATATTGATGATTACTTCGTAAGTAATGGTTGTATGTATTACACCCTTACTTAAGTGGTAATAAACTATAAAATAATTATGTTTATTTTTCATGTTAAATACATGCTATTTACCATTTATTATCAAATTTATCATTTTGTTGATTTCAGACCCATATGTTTTCTTTTTTCTATTATACATCATCATGTAATTATATAGGTCCGGAGTTTGGCTCAGGACTAGATTGCTAGACTGTGGAGCTGCTTGTTGGGGTATATTTCATAGCTTTAGGCTATTTTTGTATTAGACATTATGATTGTATATTTTGAATTTAGTAGCGCACTCTGATCCAGTAATGATGTTGTACGGAAATATATGTATGTTTTGGCTCTTATACATGAGGTAAAGAACATATTTATACCTTCCTTATTATTATTATTTTGTCAAACCTACAGCTTGAAGATGTATATGTATATATAGGTTTTGGAGACTTTATTCGAAAGCCATATTACGTATGTTAATGGAAGGATGAATCAGTAATGAGAAATGGGTTGTAATCATTATATTATTTTGTTCTTTTATCTCACATCCCCGGGTCACGGATTGTGGGGCCTGACAGTGCCGTTATGGTAAGTTGAATAAATTTGTCTATCTTATTCTTTACATTATGAGGATAATTTTTATTATAAGTTCCCGATGATCCGAAATCAATTGTTGGATCAAATCATGGGGTGAAGTGGAATAAGAATTGGGTTTTGGTTTCGTGAGAAACTCGGGGCCTTGTTTTTGGTCTTTTGAGGTACAATAATTGACGTACTTTTATGTAACTTTGAATTAGAATTTTTTGTGTTTTTTATGATTGAAAATTGTGTTGCTTTTGATAAAAATTGATTTTACGGAAGTCTAGATAGATCCGGAAGGGAATGGACCGGTTCATAAGTGCTCTACTTTTTTGGACTACTTTGTCGACCGATCCAAGAAAGCCGGGGATTGGTCCTACCTTTTTCAATTTTGTTTTATTAATTGTTCACCTCTGATTGGTTCATTACTTTTGGGAATTAATTCCAAGCATGTTAGGCAATTAAATTTCTCTCTTTTATGTATAGGTTGGGTTTGATTTGAAGTACATTGTTAAAATCATTCGGTGATGTTCAAAGTCAGTTTGTCGGGCTGACTTTGAACAATTGGAGGTTTTCAGAGGCTTATAACGTACGAGCAGTCTATGAATTAACAATATAAGTGTGAGTTTATGTGTTTACCTTTTACATGTAAAATTGTCTTGGTTTCAGGGGCTTCGTTTACTACTGTAGAAGTTAATTTATTTCATTATTGTTGTTATTTACATATGAAGAAACATGTGAAGCGTAACCATTCAATCGCATTGATATATGTAATATTCATTCATTTCATTGGCGTAACATGTTCATAATGGCATTGAAAAATTGATTTTGATAATATGGAAATGATATTTTCAAATGCAAAGTTATGCGAAGAAATATATTGTTTATGTAAAGAAAGCAATGTGAAGAAATATGTTGTTTATGTAAAGAAAGCGATGATTCTTAATTATGTTATGTAATTTGAAAGAAAAATATTAAATTATAGTTTTCGGAATAAATGTGTTATGTTGTATTCATAGGGTTGTGTCCCTTTGAATTTTTTTCCAGACAAGTGTCGATCTTTTTACGAGAAATAAAATTTAAAGAGAAGGCTCGGCACCTTACTGTGAAAGTTGAGAAACCTACGAAGGGATCACCGTTGATTGGCGTTACTAAGAGAAAGATGGATCAATGAAGGCTTTAATTGGCTTCACTGAGAGAGAGGCGGATCAAATCAGAGGGTTTACAATGTAACCCTTTTATTTTTGAAAGCTTATTGAGATAGTAGTCCCCCTTTTTGTTTTTGTGTTGTGGCGGGTTGTGTTGGTGTGTGTGAGTGTTTTTATGGGCATAGCATTGCATCACATTTATACCTAACATGTGCATTTATGTTTATACATTGAGGAACCATATAACTTCACATTTTTCGTGTTATTTATTAGGATAACTTGTACATTTTCTTTTCGTATATTTTATTCAAATTGTGATGTAGGTACAGAGGCGAGCGAGGGTTGTCCTTGAGATTAGACGTGTGTTGTTTTATATAGTTTTGAAGATTGTTTTTGACATATTTTAATTAGCCTCATTCATGTTGATGTATTTATTCGAGGCCTAAAGTTTTTGTAGTTGCATTGTAGTAGATGTATCTTTTGCATATTACAGCTTGTTGTAGCCTTACGTGGCATCATGTATTCATGCTAGAATAGGATGTAATATGATACATATATATTATCGAGCTTTTCGCTTTTGTGTATAATGTAAATAAGAAGTTTATGTTTATTATTGGTATTAGTTTATATACATTGATAGGCTATATGTATATTTACTTTTTGCACGTTGTGATATACGAATGTTGTAGTTGAATGTATCAAAAGTGGAGATCGAATGTAGTGTTTTCCATTTCTTTTATTTTTCTCAAACTATATATTTTTCTTTTTTTTTTCTTTTCTTTAAAAGGAAAACACTCACCTCGCCCCCAGTTCTTTGGGATTCGGGACATGATAAGTTGGTATCATAGCTAACCAGATTATGTAAACTTTGGTACCTTTCGAGTAGAGCTTGTAGTGGGGTTGTGAGCGTAAGTGTGGTGTGTGTTTCTTGTGTGGTCATGACGTGTGTTGAGGTGTGACTATGTAATGTGTTGTAGGTTGTATGGCAAAATTTCTCTGTGTAGACATGGAGTAAGTAAGACATTTGTGATTTTAACTTATGTTTTACTTTGTTGTTGTTTGTATTGTGAAGTTCATAATGGCTTGAAGTGGTGGTCAACAAGGTAGTGGTGGGCTATACAAGTTGGCGGTGGTGGACAACGAGGTGGTCATGGTAGTAGGATGGTAGATGAGGTTTTGAGGATGTAGAGGCTATATTGACTCAAGTTCGTGAAGCTAATATTAGTGTTGCAGAGAACATCTCCAACTCAAAAGATGTTGGTAAGAAAAGCATGGAGGAGATTCCCGAGACTCCTCCTCGTTATCCGCTACATGCTCAACCGGAATTGGAAGCAAATTTTGTTTTACAACTGGGTGGTGGTAATGTAGGAGGATTTCCATCGGAGTCTTCTACTATGCTTTGGATGATGGAGGAAGTGTTTTGGAATCTAGTGTAGAGTACACAAGTGGAGAGCGGTTCAAGTGGTGAGACTAGAGCCTTGTTGGCTCAGTTTCATTTCAGGCATATGGATAATCCTATCTTCAAGGGTGACGAGGAGGATATATTAGCATAGCATTATCTCATAGGAGTAGATTGGATATTGGATGCACCCCATATGGCTGACAATAATTTGCGGACGACTACGACACTATTCTATTTACGTGGGGAAGCGGGCAGTGGTGGAAGAGCCATGAGGAAGTGTATGGCCAAGGTAGTAAGATGTGGGAAGTTTTCGAAGCTCATTCCTAAAGGAGTTCTTTCTTGATACTCTTAAGAAAGAAAGAGGACTAAGTTTGCAAATCTAGTTCAGAAAAACTCGTCGGTGCAACAGTTTTAGCGAGCATTCACTAGCCTTTCTCATTATATGCCAGAGCTTGTCTCTACAGAGTAGCAACATGTGTATAAGTTTGAGAGTGGCCTTCTCCATGCTATTAAATCTATAGTGGTTTTGGGACTTCATAAGTCAAATGAGAATTGTATGAGGGCAACAATAAGGATAAAAGAGAGTCTGCTTGAGAGGCCCCAAATTGTAGATGCTCATTCTTCTCGAACTTTGGGTCAATCTTCTTCAAAATCAATGTTGGATGTAGGAATTTCCGCGAGCAATTGCGGTGGTATTAGAAGTAGAGCTAATGGTGGTAGCGGAAGTGATGAGAGTATTGGTGGGAACAATGGTTAGAATATGTTTCGTGAGACTTATTCTTCTCCTTCTTGTTGTGGGCAATCTCTGCCTACCCATTCGACTTCATCTAGCCTAACTGTGTAGGGCTTGGGAGGTCTCCATTGTGGTCAGCAAGGCCATATTACTCATGATTGTACTAGACCAGCCGGAAGTCGTCTGTATGATGTTGAAGGGCATAGGCTGGCTAGTTGTCCAATGGTGGTATGCATGAGGTGTGCTGGTTGGGGTTATATGAAGATGTAGTATCCCAAGGGGTTTGTTATTCTAAGCAGTTCGAATAGATCTGCTCTTTCTTCTAGCGCGAGGTTACCATACATTCCTCATTATGCTCCACCTTCTGCTCAGGGTGTAAGATTATATCATAGAGGTCCTAGTAATAGTGCTCGTGGGAGATATCTATAGGGTCAGACATCTCAAGCTTGTGCTTATATTATGCCACAGGGACTAGATGTGACCGAGCCATCGATAGTATGATATATACTACCTTTTCATTTTACTTGAGTGCATGTATTTTTTGACACAGATAGCTCATGTGTCATTTATATCTGCACATTTTATTCATATGTTATAATTTCTTATTGAGGAGTTGAGTACTCAAATATATGTTGATACTCTTGGAGAGAGTGTATTTCATAAGATGCGTTGAAAGTGTGAGTTGATAATTGTTAATCGAATTTTTGAATATGATTTTGTCATATTTGGTATGATGGGTTTTGATATCATTATCAGTATGAATTAGTTAGCCCATTTTCATATTGTAATCGAATGTGAAAGGATGAGGGTTTATATGAAAACTTCAGATGGAATTTCTATTGTTTATCAAGGGGAAAGTCCTTCTCTTTTTCCTTATACTTGTCATTTCCAGACTAGTCTGTTGGGTATGTTCTCTAGCCTTAATCTGTTAGAGGAAGTGTCTTCTAGGGCAGAGTTTCCACCCGTTGTTCGGGACTTTCCAGATGTATTTCCGATAGATCATAGCAGATTTCCACATGTCCAAGAGGTAGATTTTACTATTAATCTTATGCCTATTACACGTCCTATATCAATTACACCTTATAGTTTGGCTCCAGCAGAATTGGAAGAATTAAGGGTGCAATTGGATTATTTAGAGCTAAAAAGATTTATTCAACAGAGTTATTCACCATAGAGTGTTCTTGCACTATTCTTACCGAAGAAAGATGGGTCAAGGCGGATGTATATTGACTACCAAAAGTTGAATAGGGTTACCACCGAAGAAAGATGGGTCAAGGCGGATGTATATTGACTACCAGAAGTTGAATAGGGTTACCATAAATAATAAGTATCCATTATCGGATATTGATGTGTATTTACTAGTATGACTATGAGGGTTTATGTATGTGGTTTTATTAATTATGAATTTCGGAATTATGAGGTTCTTATGAGTATGTGAATATAATATGGAGAAATTATGCTTTAAATAGAGGAATTCTATTTATGTATTTCATATGAGCATTTATCGGATTTTTAAAAAGAAAGGCCTATATTGGAGCATTTGTCATACTTCATTTTATTCGTTGTATTATATTTAATTTATCATGTTATCATGTGCATATTAACATTATTTGGACATTTCATACATACATGATCATTACGCATGAGGCATTGTTTTTAGAATGAAAATATGAAAATTTTCGAATAGAAAAAACATAAGCATATCGAAAGTTAATTTGACTATTTTCTATTTCTTTTCGGGACTAAGTCAAATTTTACTAAACTAAAATAAGAGATTTTATGAGCGTCCTGACAGGTCCAAGTCGGGCCTAAGAATAGAAATACGTGTGTCGCTCGCGCTGTTTTATATGCTATATAGGGCGTGAGTAGTCCTAACGAGGTGCCGAATTAAAAATACTAGTCTCATGTTTGTCGAGTCTTGTTGATTTTACATGAGAAATCTGTTTGGGTTCGGAATGAGCAAATGAGTTTGAAAAATGAGAAAATTGAATAAAAGCTCGGAATGAACATTTGATTATGAGAAATGAGGAATATGAGGAATATGTGAAATAAGGTGAATGTGTAAATTATGGAAATGCAAATTTTTGGTAAAAGTGTTTGATTTGGAAATTTGTTTAAGAAAGAGGAAATTTTTGGAATTGGTTGAAGGATTTATGTGACATATGGCATAGCTTTGCATATGCATACATATCATTGCACATTTAAACTCATATTTAGAGTTTTACTAGAAATTTGATTGTATCGTTATATCTTTCTTGTACTATTTAGATATAAATATACAGGGGATGAATATCATAGCGGGCAGGCTTAGACTATTGAGGGCACAATAGTACTTCTTTAGTTATATTTTGTAGAAGTCACTGCTAGGTTATGTTGTATAAGTATTTGGACCTCTTTTATGTATAACTGTTGGCATTTTGGCTACAAGTACTTAGCTTGATTTCATATGTAGTTATTTTGTAACTACTGTTGTATATATTAGTTTAGAGATCGATATACTATGATACTTGATGTATATGTAATCAAGTTTTGTTTCTGATTATGGATATATATTGGCAAGGATAATGTAGAAATGTTTTGATTTCTTTTGGTTATTCTAGTCACTATTATTCTTTTGTTTCTTTCCTTTTCTTTTTCTTTTCTTTTGTTACTAATAGCTTGCGTCCCTGGATTCATGGCTAGAATTCAGGGTGCGACAAAATAAGTCAACATTTTAGTCCTACCAGTCGATTATTTCACCCCACATGAGAAACAAAACTCTCTTAAATTTTTGTACACTCAATAAGTCGCCATATTCTATGAATAAGTCGACTAATTCCCTATTAGTCAACATATATCAGTCGACTTATTCCCTAGCAGAATACATTTTTCAATATTCAATTCTTCAACACTAAGGCATTAACACTAACCCCTCACGATACCAACTCCACATGCTTCTCAACACCAATACCCACACTACGCATCAACGCACAACACTCAACTATAAGGCTACGACTTCGATACACTAATAAGAGAGTAAGGCTACAACTACACGTTCAACACGCAACACGTCTACATACTTCAATACTTCTATTTACACATTAAAACTTCATAGTTCATTTTACAATATGTTATGCACTTTCGTTCACAATAATATAATAATATTATTATAAACTTTAATAATATTATTATAAATGCGAAAAAGTTATTCAAAACTTCCAGGACATTACAAATTAATCTCCATAAGACACACAATGATTTGCAGAGTTGAATTCTGGATAGTGAGATTTGGTATACAATGTCTTCAGTTTCACAAACCTAACAAATTGATGTTAGGTAATTAGAATCAAATTATCAGCGTTGAAGTATCTAAGGCCTATAGATATCACCTTTTTGTCTAAGTTGAAAATATTTTAAATAGCTATGAAATCGTCTATGACCTTTTCATGGCGCAAGTGATAATTTTCTCCATCACACTAATTTTTTAAAAAAAAACAATAATTTTCAACATAATTTAGACATTGTCAACCTTATATCGGGGCTCCAGATATTAAAAACTTGTGATGATTGCTGCGATCAACAAACAAGAAAATTGTAACTTGAATCAATATATAATATTAATGACAGTGTACAAGTCAAGGGTAGACAAGTATACCAACAACTCTAAGGAAAATAATCCCTTCGCTTATCCCAAATTATATTTCACTCGTACTAGGTCAGCAAATTTACTACGTATAAGTATTTTATCATCATGCCCTCATTTAATATGTTTATTTTTGTTAATGACTACAATTTTTTCATATTTTTATGAGGACATATTAGTAAAAAAAATAATCATTTAATAATTTGATCAAATTTATTAATTTTTATTAATTTGTATGAATAATAAAATGAACCTTAATTTTTGGAACGGAAGGAACATAAACAATAAAGAGAACAAACATTTTTGGATTCATCCATACGCTACTAGCGATTAAAAAAATTAAAGGAATGGTTATTGAAAGGAAATAAGAAAGGACACACAAGTCAAACAAAATAATAGACAAAGGAACTTGAGGTCATCCGTTGTGGAGTTGATCTTACAAATTTTAATTTCATTAATTAGTAATTTTTCGGTCCACAAATTATTGGTAAAGTTTAATTGACGACAATTTTAGGGAAAAATTAAAAAGTAAGTTTTCAAATATTAAATAGATGTAAATGACTAGATTTGATTCTATCGATTTTTTTTTCTTATTATTATGCATATTTATTATAAAGAATAATAGTGATAATTAACTAAAATTTATAATAATTAAAGATACAAAAGAAAAAAGTGTGCAACATGTTCGAAAAATTATAAAGTCAAAATGAACTAATTATTCGTGGACGAAAAGAGTACATAACCGAAAATATTTTCAATATACACGGTAAAAGATATACAACTCATGTATTTCAAGGACTCTTATGAATTATCTATTGTTTTATGGCTCAAGGGGGTTGTTCGACAATGTGATGGGTTGTTACGCCTCGAATCCTAAAGACCCGGATGGGTAATTTTAATCCATTTTTAAAGAAAAGAAAAATAAAAATATTGATTTTTGACGGGGAGGCGGAGAAACATAATAAACCGTTACTTTCGGAAAACTCAACTACAACAATCAATATCAGAGTGCGACAAAATAAAATATATTGTAGTCTACCTGGATATAAGTATAATGACAATGACAATAACAATATTTAGCCTATTTACTATACAATAGTAAGAGCCATGCTCGTCAATAGAACAACATATTACAAACTATTCTAACATGGACACAATGATACCACTTAAGACTACAAAAGACTGTAATATGCAAAATAAAGTACATCATATATAACATCAATGTATAGGCCTTAAAATAGATACAACAACATGAATGAGGCTCCTCAAAATATAACCAAAAGTAATACTTCACAAGCTATCTACAGAAGGCAAACCCGAGCACTTCAAGGGCGGTTGTCACTCACATCAATGCCTGCAATATATAATATATGACAAGATATGCAAAAAGAAATGTACGATTTAGATTACGAAATAATACAATAAACTAGATGTGTTAGTAATCTGATCAATAACATGCTACAATATAATGTATATATCGATGCAATGTAACACACATATCCAACCCTACAATGCACAACCCACAATCCACAACTACTCAACAACTCAAAGAAAAGTAGGACTTGTGTCTTGTCAAGTAAGGAAAAGAGCTTTTATTATAGATCATTTTCTTGCTTTGATCTGTTTATCTCTTAGTGATGCCTATCAAAGACTACATTGATTCATCTCTCTCTTAGTGATGCCAATCAATGGAAATTTTCCTTGTACAGGATTCTCGATTTCCACAATAAGGCACCGAGCCTTCTCTATAAAGTAAGTTTTCACAAATAAGTTGACAGAGTTCAAAAAAATAAATGTCGAAAAGGACTTAAACCCCAATTGTATGCAACACATGCAAATAAGTTATTTTAAAATACTTTCAAACTTATTCCAATTTGAAGTCATATCACATTTCTTTATTGATCGAGAGTCCTCACCAAACACATTGCAATTCTTCTCAAACAAAAGTATTTGTTTCTAACCTCAATAAAAATCATTTTCAACATCATTTTCATTCCCAAAAAAGTTATTTCTCAATAATTAAAAAATTGTCCACAATAACACATTTTCATGAATACTGCCGAATGATGTACATGAAGCATACATATATAATTCAACATTTCTCATGCTCATCTACTATACATTATAATTAGCAACTCAACAATGTAATGAAAACAAGCTTTAGCCAAATACATAAACCAACCAAATTACACCAATCGAGCATTTACATAGACTCAAGTTTGTGTTGCTATTTTGTAGTATACTCGTACCTACGAACGTGCTAGAAATCACCAGAAATCTATACGTCAAAAACCCCCAACTTCCCACTTCTTTGCCCCTTATCTCCAAACAAACCTCAAACAACATGCACATATGGAATAAAATGATACACTCAAGATAAGAAATAAGAAAATCAAATTTAATTTCTTATTTCGGAAGGGCACGGAAAATGAGGAAACAAGAACAAGAAAAATAGAAAGTGAGACTTACGCCAAATGAGAGCTTTCGCAACAAGGATCATGGAAATCAAGTTTTTAGTCATGGATGATCACCCGAGCTAGATGATATAAGAAGAAGAAGAGCAACTTTTCTATCACCCCCTCCTCCTCTCACTTACTCTTACTATCTCAACCAAACAAATAAAGCATAACACTTAAAATGTTCAGTCCACACCAATTAAATTCAGTCAAAAGCAGTTGGATTGATTGGTTTCCATTTTTGGATCGATCCAATAGTTAATTGGATCGATCAGACCCACTAGAATTGGACTATTGCCTGAGCCAATATTTTAGGTCAATAACTTCCAAAATCACACGTAATCATCACTAGATACTAATAAAAGTATATTGCAAGTTTCGGAATGTCGTTTGATTGCCTAAAACTTAATCTACGTGACGTTACGTAACTACCGATAAACTCCAATACAACATCACATCTACACCACTTCACACCACAAATCCAAGTTCCCACATTATCACAACACATTACCGACACTCTACTATGTCTCTACAACATATGGTAGGTTATGTTGGTACCATAATGCATATGTAATACATAATAAATGCAATGTCTCGTACAATGCTATGTCAATGCGATAACGCCAACACCTCAACACTTATGTCACATCTTACACTAATACAACGTGTCAACACTAAATAATTAATAATATTATTTATTAAAAATGAAAATTTTTACTCGAAATTTTCATTACATGGGCAACTCTTTCCCATTGTATTAGGTTTATTTTAAAATTAAATATGGGATCAAATAGGTTTTTGTAAATTTAAATTTTATGCGAGATTCATACATGTAATTTCAGCTACATATTCAAAAATTGATGGCTCAGATTTGTTGGGCATAGATGGCCCAACACCACTGCTAGGTAGCCCCGTTTCCTGTTTGATTGATTATTCTTAGTATTAAAAGTATAAGTATATATATGTATACATATATATGTGAAGTAAATGGAGCTAATCAATCATTTAATGGACGATTATATCGATAACAAACTTTATCTTTAAATACAGTGAAACATAGTCTAATCAACAGAAATTTGAGTTTCTTCTTTAATCTACGTAAAACTATGGAGTTGAAAAGTACACTTTGGAATTATTACTCCATGCATGTTTTGGTATTAAAAGTCCATGGTTACATTTATTCTCTTTAGTTCTTCTATCAGTCTTCACCAAATCTCTTAGACTAAGATAAAGCTACATTAAATTTTTGCTTTTGAATTTATATTGCCTATATTGTATACCAACGTGCACCATAAGTTTTTATAAAGTATTGCACGCGTTTTTAATTCTAATTATTTTATTGTAGTCAAGGTTTTGGTTCTTAATCTTTTGATGATTATTTTTCAATTTTTAGTTTTCAAAACCCGAAATATAATTAATTTCAGCCACTAATTTAAAAATCAATGGCTCAACACCCCCATCTAGGCAATGTGTCTCTATCCGGGATGGGGACATAAGTGCCCTCACGAGATATCTTAGTGTGACTGACACACTAATGATTTAACATGGCTCATTTGATCAGGATCTATTTGGTTGCAGTTTTAAGCTTAAAATTTTTAGTATTTGGCTTAAAATCTAAATTATATTCGGTTACTCAACTTTTAATCAATTTTTTTTTCTTTCTGTTGTGGCGTGAATAACTTTAAAAAATTATGCTCTATGTTATCTGTTTTTTCAAAAACAGAAAAAAAAAATCTAGTTTTTTTCCCCCATAAAACTGGAACCAAATCAATCCTTAGATTGAAATTTCTAAGAGAAGTTTAAAGTTTTGAAAACTTAGCTTGTCTAATAAATATTGAGGGTCCTATTTATTTTACACGTTTAAGAAATCTCCAAACCTGAACTTTTCATACAATATTCATGAAATAATTTGAGTTGCGTATAAATGTAACGTCCAGGAAATTTGTAAAAATTAAATAATATTATTAATTGCACTTAATGATATTATTTATACATTCATCGTTACATTCGTAGTTGTAGATAGCAAATATCATTCGTAGTTGCATATGCATTATCATAGTCGGGGACTATGACTCGTCGTGGATATGCATTCGTAGTGTAGCATCTATTTTATAGTCAGGGGATATATTCGAGTTTGTAGGAATCCATTTGTAGAGGTTTCGGAAAGTTGTTTGCCACTTCAATAGAATAATACGGGGTTCGACCTGCCTGGTCAAGTCGCAGGGGTTAAGAAGGAGTCGCTCCTAATGGGGTGCGGGGCAGCGCCCTATTAGAAAAATTTTGTTGGTGGATTGTTGGTTAAAATTCTGTTCTGGTTAAAGTGCCGGTAAACCAAGTTGTGTAACGTTAATCAGTGGTGTACCGGTACACCAAATTGGTGTACCGTTACACCAGATTAATGAGAAGAGCGTTGGAAATTTAGAACTTACTGTAAGTTGGTACACTAAGTGTTATAACAGTACCCAATGGTGTAGCGGTACATCAAATTGGTGTAGCGGTACACCCAGTTTATATAAGGAGATAGTGGATTCAAAGCTCACTGGGAGTTAGCACACTAAGGGGATACCGGTATACTAGTGTACTAGTATACCTAGTCAGCGGGAATAAAGTCGTGGATCCCATTTTTATTTGGCTTTTAAAACACCTTTTCCCCCTTTTATTCCACTTCATGCTGAAATAGAAAGGATGAGAGAGATAGTGTAGGTATTAAGAGCTCAAAACTTCACATTGACGATCCATCTATTTTGGAGGTTGACCTGCGATTAAAAAGTAGATTTTTGGAGTCGTAGAAGTACGAGGTATATTTTGATATAAATTTCATCATCTCTTTTGCTCGTTTATTTTTCTCGATTTCCGTACCCTTTCGGATCTGAGAAAATAAATTAGTCCATCTTCTTTCTAATGCCTTAAGAATCATCTTTATGACTAAGTTCGGGGTCATTCGAAGTTCCTAACTAGATCGTTCCTGGGGCGCAAGAAGAGGACTTTTGGTGGAAACTTGCTCGGCTTGTTCGTAAGAAATTCGGAGACTTCGTAGGTACGGGTAGATCGCGAATAGTAATCATATATAGAGTGTGGATGTGTCATATCATATTTATGCATATATTTTCATAGGACTATATTCGTAGTTAGTATTATGAATGATATTCGGTGAATTCTTGTTTGTAGTGGGTTATAGCATTGAATTGCACGATA
>MKEJ01014051.1:0-17250 GCA_001753735.1 Embelia ribes
TCGTTGCTCTATTGTTTGCCTTGCTGTTGATGAATGGGAGATGCTTCAAGTGCTTAATGAGTTTGGGTTAGAAATTATGGAGGCGGACAACCGGACGACATTGTTTACGGTTGAAGTCCAACCAACTTTAGTCACTCAGGTGGTGGAGGTGCAATATTTAAATGAATAATCGGATGCATTTCAAGTATGCCTTTTAAGTGAGCATGGTCTTAATCGGTGGACCATCTCCGAAGACAGTGGATTGCATTTCCAAAGTCGGTTGTATGTGCCTGTTTCAATTAGAAATGTGGTTTTGTAGGAATCTCATCATTCGAGGTTGGTGGTGCATCCTGGGTTTACCAAGATGTTTTATGACATGTCTCATTATTTTTGGTAGCCCGAAATGAAGAAAGATGCAGCGAAGTTTGTGTCTCGTTGCTTAACGTGTCAACAAGTTAAGGCTAAATACAAGCATCCTAGTGGGTTGTTGCAGTCGTTGCTCATTCCTGGTGGAAATAGAAACGGATTACTATGGACTTCATCGTGGGGTTACCAAGATCAAGTTGAGGTATGATGCTATTTGGGTTGTTGTGGATCGTTTGATGAAATCTGAGCATTTCCTTTCGATATATGTTACCGACTCAGTTGAAAAACTTTGTCGAAAATATATCGATGAGATTGTTTGTTTGCATGGTGCTCCCATATCCATTATTTTAGATAAAGATCCTCATTTCATGTCGCGTTTCTGGTCGAGTCTCCATAGTACTTTAGGGACTACTCTTGCATTAAGTACGACCTTTCATCCTCAAACAAATGGACAATCTAAGAGGACGATCTAGATTCTAGAAGATATGCTTAGGGCGTGTGTCCTTGACTTTGGCAGAAGTTGGAAAGAGCACATAAGCCTGATAGAGTTCGCGCACAATAATAGTTATTATTTGAGTATTGAGTTGGCTTCTTTAGAAGTATTGTATGGACATCCCTGTCGTTCTCCAATCTATTGGGAGGAAGTGGGAGATGGGGTTTTGTTTAATCCCAACCTTATGCAAGAAAATATCAAGAACATGAGATTGATTAAATAGCGGTTGGAGACAGCGCGAAGTCACTATAAGAGTTTTGTAGATATAAGAAGATGTCCTCTGTCATTCGAGGTGGGCGATCATGTATTCTTGAAAATATCTCCAAAGTAGGGAGTTATGCGATTTGGCAAGAAAGAAAATTATCACCAAGGTATATTGGTCCTTTCTTAATTCTAGAAACGGTAGGCGAAGTAGCGTATTGACTTGCTTTATAACCACAACTATCAAGTGTGCATCCCGTTTGCCATTTTTCTATATTGCAGAAGTATATTCGAGATCCCTCTCATGTTATCAACTTTAATGATTTACACATAGAAGAAGACTTGTCATATGGGGTCAAACCGATTCGAGTTCTTGATATGAAAGAACAAGTGTTAAGGAAGAAATCGATTCATTTGGTTAAAGTATTGTGGAGAAGTACCTCGAATGAAGAGATGACATGGGAATGCAAGGAGTTGATGCGTGCTAAGTATCCAAAGCTATCCATTGATTCCAGTACGTTTTACTTTGGTGTAGTGTATGCTAATTTCGGGGACGAAATATACTAACGTGGGGAAGATGTAACATCCCAGAAATTCAAATAAATTTTTCACATTAATGATATTATTAATTTTATCCTTATATAATTATTGACGAGTATGTTTAGTACGGTGAAAATACAGTGTAATATCATAGTTTTAAAAAGACAATTTATTCATTAAATTGAATAAAGGTGATTGGGATGCTTAGTCAAAGGTAGCAGGTTTTGGGATGTCCCGAGGATGTCCGATAGGTGAGAAGCATCTGACAAGCCATCGGATGAACCTCTCCAGAACTTCACTCCAAAAGTCGAAAATTTTTCTAAGTATTTCCCTTGTGTTTGGAGGCCATCTAACTAGTTGTCCACAACCGGATAGCCATCGGACAGTCTACTCAGAGGCATCAGATGTGGCGTCAGACACATCAGCGGATGAAAAGGTACTTTATGACCACATGTCCCCACTTGTCTTGTCATATTTTCCCCAATTCCAAATCAAACAAGAGAGAAAGAGAAAAAGATAGAGAGGTGTGAATAGGAAGATTCAATCTTAGCCCGTGATCTCATCTAACTCTGAGCTTAGACATGAAAATAAATTGGATTTTTGGCTTCCCTAAATCGAGGAGAGTGTTTTGAGGTAAGTCTCGATTTTCGTCATGTTCATTTTCAAATCCTTGATTTTTTTGCATTGTTTGTATAAGAGATTGAAGTTGATATGCTTATTTTCTACCCCAAGGGGATCATTTTCTTATCTATGTGCATGATGATTCATGTTTGTCTTCTATATCATTTCTAAGGTTGAAAGACAAAGTTGAAGCTTGGCAAAGGCAAGGTGATTTCATCTAGTATCGAGGTTTGGTTGGCTTCGAGGCCTCAACATTTCTTTATTGCCATTGCAAGGCGTATGTGTTGAGGTAATTTCATTGAATTCCAATCTCGTATCCGATTTCTCAATTTCTGTATTGAATTAGTCGTTGAGACAAATTTGTCAAATTTTAATCTTATGTCTTTTAGAATGTTTTATATAATATGAGCGAAGTAATTCGAGTAGTGTGCTAGAGGAACTTGGTTCAAGCAAGAAGGGACTTTTTGGGGAATCCGATGTTAACATTCAGTGGCGACTTGATGTATTAGCTAGGTACGGCAGAGTATAAACTCAATATAAAATGGAGAATTTGTGGTATATAGGCGTACATAATAAATTGCATGGCATGGTTGGTTGCTTAATATATATGTATATAGTATGGTTGATATGATAAGTTTTACATGAAGAGTAATTCATCATGATACGGCGTTGTTCATTATCATATTCATGTGTAGGCGAGATTCATGTGTTAGCATATGTAGGCAAGATATATGCATTGTTATGAGTAAAGTTAGGAATTGAATGGCCATTTCCTTTATTTTTAGGACAAAAGTATTATTTTATAAGCAGTGGGAAGCAATGAGACCTATAGCCTTGCCGTAAAAGACGGAAAATTTGATCAAGGATTTACCATTGACGGGCGTTAAGTTTGGCAGACGGATCCTAACATCGTTTTACAAAATGATTAATACTAGTTCCAACTATTAGTCTAATCATTGGTGAGACAATGTGAGGTAAGTCTTTATTGTCTTTTTCATAGTCATAGTGTTAGCAAGTTTTGCATTTCATGGATAGCATTGGCGAGTTGCATGGTCATTCATAGTGGCAATCATTAGCATTCTTCACATTTTTACCATTTGTAATAGTATGCTTAATACAATGTCTTCATTGATTTAGAATAACATGCTCATTCATACTACATAGTACTTATACTCTATTATATCTTGACATTTATCATATGACCGTTTTATTTTCCTTCATTACAATTGTACGTGGTGTTGTAGGCACGAAGGCGGGTTTTAAGCATCCTTAGATACTCATATATATGTATTTTGATGTTATAGCATATATAGAGGTGACAAAGTAGAAGTTAGACATAATTGTTTCTCATGTATTACTTTTGTAGGGTAAGAACATGTTGTAACTTCTTTTTAATATTTATTTTTGTCAAGCAGATAGTTTGAGGCGATGTATATATAAACTGGTCATTTGCTCTTATATAAAATATTTTTGTATAGTATTGGCACGAGCCTTCCTATTTCTTTTTAGAATAGTTTATACATATATCTGTAATTAGGCTATATATGTATTTATTGCTGCAAGAATCTGATGTGACTATTGTATATAATAGCATAGTATCACCCAGCAGTGGTTTAGGCATTATAGTGATGGTGATGGCGTAGAAACATTTTTATATTTTTCTTTTATTTTTATCTCGCAATCCCCGGGTCATGGATTTCGGGGGCGCGATATTTGTCTAATGTTGAGACAAAATTCGTGGCTTACTCATGCAGCTATGTGCAAGATGTTATTTAGTTTAAGAGATTCCTTCTGCTTCTATGAGTTGTCACCCCTGATGTGGGTCATGTGACTATTCATTATGATTGCATGTCAGTCTTGGCCTATGTAAAGGACTCTTTATCAGATCATTGTTAAACCAAGCACATCGGTTTGAAGTACTACTTGATTAGAGACATCTACATGAGAGGAAGTGATCCTAAAGCACATTCCTATAATATACATAGTGGTGGATCCCTAACTAAACCTATTGCTTGGGAGGCTTAGGCAGCTTAAGTTGGGGCTTTGAGAGCTTAGGTAGTTCATGTTGGGGTTTTAGAAATTCATACGTTTTGAATTGTGATTAAAATTTTAGTTGATCACTTCTATTAATTGCATGCATTGATATTGAGATATTTATCTGGATATTTGATATTTTAATTCATTCATCATCTATTTGTATATGGGTATTTTTCTATTGTTCATCATATGTTGGTATATAGATATTGTATTTTGTAGCAGAGACATGAATTGTATGTCAATGAGTTAGATTATCTCACTCATCAAGCAATCGTCTTTGATGCCTTGGTGGCGCACAAAGATGAGACATTTATTAGTGTCACCCTATTTTTTAGTAGTAGGATGAGACCATATTTGAGGTTGATGATGGTTATTTACCCAATTTCCATCATACCCATTTAAGATTGCCAAACACGATATCTTAATTTGTCGCCTTATATGTATTTATGCGAGCAAAGAGAGAACTCGGATCAGATATTGCAATGAGGCTAGCAACTGGATTAAGTTTTATATGGTGAATAGGACATACACAAGCAATCCTGCTTTATATTCATTGTGCAACTTCTATCCCTTATCTTGGAGGTGATGATGTGTGAATGTAAAAGCTAAAGTTTTGAATGGTTAAACATATTCTATGTTGATGAATTAGAAATATTTGAACCGATACATATGGTTGTGTCTAGGGTGCTATGGCATTCTTTCATGATGGTTGATGTTGCTATGTTGGTTCATTGAGTTTCTAGTATAGTGTTCCAAAAACTTTGTAGGTGTGCCCAGCGGCTACACGGCCCATTTACTAATATGGTTGACTTTAAATTTGAGTTGAGAGAGATTATATGACTATACTAGCATATTCGAGTGGGAGATATTGGACTTTTGGTCAATTTGTGACCCAACTGTGAGCCCATGATAGTACGGCACAATTATTATATTTATCCTACATGGACTAGATACGAGAATAGCTAATAGGTAGTTCAATTTAAATACAATTCAACATTGCCTTTTGTTGGAAATCCAAGTATAAAAACTCTCTAATTTCTCTGTCCTTATTTGGGAGAGTTTGAGAGAGTATTTGTGCTATAGATAGTGAGGGTGTCGTTCTAGCAACACGCCCCACCGCTAGTTATTTATTTTTGTTGTCTATGATAGTGGTTGAAATTCATGTGGAATAACTCATTGGGATCGGGTATCATTCGCAAGATATGATTCTTAAATTTATTTCCACTTCGTAGGAATTAATTTGTGTAATTTTCAATACTTAATTATGGTTTTAGTACCCCTATGATATTTTTTAATCTCCCATAATAATTTATACGAAATCAGCAACCGTCTTTCTCGACTACTGGTTGTGGACTTGGTATGAGCCAAAATTTATACGGGCCAGCTTCAGTCTTAGCTTGTTTATTTAAGCCCAGATATTAAATTCCTACGTGTACCATCATTTTATTGCTAATTTTAAAAGATTGTGGAATATATAAAGCATTGCACAAATGTAGTAGGTTACTCAATTCGTCTATATTTTGCTAGTTTTCATTTTCATTTTCGTTTATATTAAATTATAGGTCATTTTCATCATTATGAAAAAAAAAATTGAAAGGGTATTATACCAAATTCCGTAATCTAAAAATATGCATTTTTATTAACAAGAGTAATTTTCATATTCTCATCAATTAATAAACGGCATAATAGGAAAATAACTAATAAAAATTATTGCTTTAGTTACATTTAATGAATTTTCTTAATACATGTGGAAAAAGAGGCTTTCAAATTTGACGGAGGAAATAATAAAAATATTTAGGGCAAAATCCTTATTAGTATACCAATATTTGGGGCATAAATCTAATTAGTATACTATCCTAATATTTTTGTTCAAAATTATGCTCGGTATTATGGTATCTATTAAGTTCAGGAGTAGTTTGGGATTTTTTGGAAAATATTTAACGATGCCTTAATTTAATATTAATTGTATACGTAGTAGGGGCAAATAGGTAATTTGACTCACTGATTTTCCCTCCATGTACTATTTTCTTTTCTTTCTCACGCCCAATACTTTGAAACCCTAATGTGTAACCTGTGTAGCCGTCTCTCTCTACGTAACTCACTCTCTCCATAACTCTTTTTTTCTCTCAATCTCTCTGTGTATCTATTTTTTTCTCTTTGTAGCTCTTTTTGTGTAGATAGCTCTCTCTCCATCTCTCTATCTCATTGCATATATATATGAACATCCATTAATGGATGGTTAGCTTTGCTATTGCTTGAATCTTACAATAAAATACACGTCATGGACAAATTTGAATCCTAGACAAAGATATGAATGCCATAAGCCATTGCACAAAACAAATGCCATATGCATATTGCACAAAACGAATGATATATGCCATTGCACAAAATGAATGACATTGCCAATGCACATTGCAAAGCTAGGGCAAATCCAAATACATTGTCAATTCCATTTCACAAAAAGAATGATATTGCCAATGCCATACGCCATATGGCATTGCCAAATCCAAAGACATTGCCAATGTCTATGCCAGCATATAACAAATTGAATGCCAGTTCAAAAACATGGCCATATGCTACACATTGCCAATTCCATTGCACAAAACATTGCCACATTGCACAAAACACTTCCACATTGCACTAATACAAAGCATGAAACATTGCCGATTTAATGCCAGTTCAAAGACATTATAATATTGTCACACTGCACTAACACAAGTTATTAAACACAAAGCATTAACAAAAACTTAGAAGAGAAATATTAAACATCCAAATTACATTATTATAGTACTTGTGTTGCCAAAGCAACATCCAAAACACCTAACATACATAAAACAAAACCAGACCAGAATAATAAACATCCCAAATTACACATCCAATTTACATGATTACAGAAAAACATCAATTACTATTTTTTGGCCTAGGTGGTACAAAGCCACCCTTATTTTGCAACTTCACTCTTTTAATATTGATTTGAGCTTTTTTGACCTCTTGAAGTACAACTGTTGTAATATAAAGGTTTCCTTTATAGTGAATTTGACCATTAGGCAATGAAGGTGGAAGGGACTTCATTATGCCGACATGAAAAGAGCTAGAAGCCTGTGAAGCATTACCAGATTTCTTTGTAGATATTGTTGTTGTCACTTCTTTATCATCTCTTGTGTTAAGTCTATGTGCTGCACTTGGATTGGTCATTTACTTGGTTGGCTCATGATCCTAAAATTTCTTATCAACTGTAAGAATTATAATTTAAATATTAGCACATATCAATTAAACCAGACTAAATAAATAGAAGAAATTGACAAATTCAAATAAGTATTTAGCTTGGGTTTTTGAGGAACTTGTGTTCCTTGAACATGTTGTGTAGAGCTGTGTTGTTCTAATTCCCACAATTCATCAATGGAGGCAATTTCTGACCACAATCTTTTATCATAGTTTCCATCTCATCATGATTCTCATCCATTTCAACCTTTCATGGTTCTAACTCCATCATCTCCTTCTTTGCCTCTACCTCCATTTCAACCTTCCCTGCCTCTGCCTCCAATGCAGTGTCATTAGAAGAAGTTTCATCAACTAAGTGATCTTGATTGACTTCTTGTTTCATCTTTTGAGCTTTATGCCTCTTCGGTCCTGTACCACAACTCCTATTGTTATACCCTTGCTGACCACATTTCTTATACTTCATTATCATACATAGCCTTTTCAATTTCATTATTTTTCTACTTCTTTTCCTACTGCTCTTTATTTTCATCTAGTTCTTTTCTTCAACCAAGTGATATGTTGTTATGCCTTTGGTGGCCATATTTCTTACACTTTAAGATTGTTGTTTTCTTCCTTACAATCATGTCCATAAGGTATTGCCATATCATCCTTAACATCTCAATTATAGGTCTTCCCCTAGCCTCCATAATGACTGAATTAAAACTCTCACACAAGTTATTCAATAGAATATCACATTTTGGGAATGTCTTAAAATGTGATTAATTCCAATGCTCTATTGACTGCTCTTTGAGCCATGATATGCCTCCTCATCAACTTCTTTCATCTATTCTAATGCAACATTGTATTGAGACATTGTGCACGCCCTTGCAGCTTGTCATAATAGATCATTCAAATAAAGTCCTTTGTACTTCTGCTTGAAGTTGCTATACGAGCATCTAATACAAAATCTTTGCTCAACTCCAGGTAAAATACATAGTAGTAACAATACACAATAGTAACATATCAACATAATTGATGTATAAGTAAATATAGAAAGCAATATTATTTACCTTTTGCTTATCTTAGATGAATGTGTATTCATGAGTCAATATCTGCAAGTCATGCCGTAACATCTTAAAAAATCATCTCCAAATTTGGTAGTTCTCAACGTGTACAACCCCATAAGCAAAGGGGTAAATACAATTGTTAGCACCTATGCCAATAACAGTTAAAAGGACCCTCCCTACTTTACCCGATAAGGTAACATCCTTCAATACCAATTACATACCTACAACCTTCCAAAAGTCCCTTCTTCAAGGCTATCCAACAAATGTACATGGATTTGAATATAGACTCTCCATCAGGCCCAACTTTCCCCTAATTGGTCCTTTTCATCTCTTCAGTGTAGCTCCATAGATGTCCCTTTAATTATATCCCTAGCAAACTTCATAGCTTTGTTTGCCTTATTCTTAGAGATCTTGCACTTCAGGACTGATCGTGCTTTTGCTATAAAGTGTCTAACTTCCTATTGAGTATTGTTCCTAATCCTATCACAAAATAGTTTCGCAATAACCCTTGACCTTACATGCTTGTTTGAGCCTGTTCTACTGCATGAGTGTTTGTTGTTGTCTCACCTTTCAATTTAGTTGCAAAGTTCTTCCATTCATAACCATCAACACAAGCAGGAGATATCTTTTCTCTAGAACTTGTCTTATATATCACATTCTTTCCTTCTTGAATAGCATATGTTGTAACAACTACTCTGAAGTCAGCAACGGACCTAAATCTCATATCAACTTTTATAGAATATGCTTTGCAAGGTCAATGGCATCCTTATCAACTGTTATTTGAGAAATGTCTTCCCAATTATCAATCCCAGCCCTTCTGTAATACATCTTCTTAATTTTAATTTCATTTACCCTAACCTTACTAGCCCTGTCAATCAGTAATTCAATACTTATCAATTGTGGGTGGCATAAATCTACATAAGCTACCTTTCCATTGCTATAACTTACATCATACGCCCAATTGAAAGCCCCCCAATGATACATTTATATAGTAAACAATGATATATTAGGCCCTGCAATTTAATATGACATACACATATGAAATTCATTATAGTAAACCCTAAGTGGAAAAAATCAAAAGTCCAATAATTTCTAACGACCCTAATTTCATAAAACATTTGAAAAATCCCAATTTCTAAAACTCATGGCAAACAACCCCTAATTTGAAGATGAAATTAAAACAACATTAATTACAATACATACAATCATTAAGAACAACAAACAACCCTTTATTTCAGTAAAAAAAAAATGCCAAAAATTATAATTTCAAGACCAAATTCAAATTATTTCATAAAGGAATAGACAACAAGCAACCATTATTTCATAAAGGGAGAGACAACTTATTATAGGGGGTGTGATTTAATCTGTGATTAAGTACACCTATACACACTGCGTAATCCAATGAGATCATGATCAACCCTATTTTTTTGCTAACCTCTGCGATTGTACCCTCTGTGTGTGTGTGTGTCTCTCGCTCTGTATCTGTGGTAATGGGAGAGAAACATCTAGCAAGTAGAGTTAATGTTTAGAATTACTTTGGTTTAAAATAATAATATCAAAAGACGAAAATGTCCCTGTCACGTGACACTAATGTTTGACTTAACAGATACCGTAACAACGAGCATAAATTTAAACAAAAATCTTAGGTAGTGTACTAATTGAAGAATGCATTATGTTTGTATACTAATTGGATTTATGCACAAAGAATGGTGTATTAATAAGAATTTTGCCCAAATATTTATTCATTAGAATTTAGAGACATTGATTACTGCGACAACAAAGCCAGCCTTCACATCGTTCCGGCCACTAGTTGAAAATTCTCTGAAACGCACTATTGGTAGAAAGGGTCTTGAATTTGAACGGCTAGCCAAGTAAAATGATTTTGATAATATTAAATCAAACTACATGATTTCCGCAATCAAGAACACAAGCTAGCTGGGAGGATACGAAACACTATTTTTCTTGTACAACCCGTACATAATAAAAATTCTCAAATTAAATCAAATGAAAAAAAAAACAAATAAACAAACAAACAAATCATAACAAATATAAGACAAACATGCACAGCCCTTTTAGTACCATAGACTTCAGGGATCAATCATCTTAAGGATATACAACTAAGGTTTGATAACAAAATTTGAAGTACATCAGAGGAGCGAGAGCGTAATTTCCTCCGAAAGCAGCTTAGCTGTTGTCAGTGCCAATATCCTAAGTTCGAGATCAGTCAGCATCTTATGCCACTCCAATTCAGTCTCTCGTCCAGTTACGTGGCAGCCTGCCTGTCAGAAGACCCTGCAATCACTCTCTCCTCTGTGTCTTTGCTCACTTCTGTTAGTCTCGATGACAATGGACTGAGTAATTGGCTACAGGCATCTGCTATCATACCTTCTGAAGCCCCCACTTAAATTGCACACGCAGTGTACATATGATTAACCTCATGGCATTTTTGTAATCACGGTGACTAGTTTGGGAATTGTAGTAGCTTCTGAAAGGATTTCCTTTTACTCCACCGTCACTTCTAAGTTTTTTTATACACTCACACATGATCATTATCATGGTCTGAAGCACATATATGAACTGGCAGCCAAGCCAGCTGCTATGAAAAAAACATATCATACGCACATTGACTTAAAACTGTACCATTGATAAAAATATGTCCACGTCCATAGGTGACATGAGGAGCTCCATGAAATGAAGGAAGAAATAGCGAAAATTATCACCTCGTATTGTGACTTATGACTAAGGAACAAGACAAATTAGAACTCCTGAATGTGTACGCTAACACTTCACAAGCTAAAATTCATGCCAAGGAAACAGTAAAAACAAAAGTGCAAATGCTACTACATACACGGCAATTGATGCAAAACAAATGAATATTCAATGTCATGCAGTTTCATTTCTCATCACTCATAAGCGTCCATACACGGTCCAATTACCAACTCACATACTTAATAGAGAAAAAACAAAATCCGGTGTATAGGTAAGTAGCCCTTTCATTCAACAAAGGTAAAACCACCACAGACAAATAAAAACCTAAAAATTAAACTAACAAAAACACATTGGGGCCTCACAAACTCGTAGGCATGTCACTGAAACGATTGTTTATGCACCAAGGGCCTCCCGCTGATGCAACTTCAAATCTGGATGGCGAGCTTGACCTTCATAGAGAGTTGTATATCGTCTATCAACTTCGACAACTCTGAAGGGCGAAAAGTGTAATTAGTACCCCTAAAATTACGAAAATGGATAGAAATAATCTAATTTCTGTAAATAAATGCAGTTTGTAATCTGACTTTCAGAAAAGGGATTGAAGTATGTAATCCTCTAAAAATACATGCATACAAGCAAAAAACAATGGCAGGGTGAGAGGGAGATAGCATGCTAATGTTGTTTTGGCCACAGGTAACCAAATCACCATCCATAAGCATGAACTTATCACCACCAAGTATTTGTCGAGTACATTATGTTATTCTGAAGGCCAAGAAACAAGTTACTTGATGATCTTTATAGCTTATAAATCATTTAAAATTCGAACTTAGGTGTAATTGCTTTTACAGTTATAGTAACTAACAGAGAGTAGTTACTTTTTAACAAATAGGAGATTTATGTATCAGTACTTTAAAACAGAATCAGGGTGACATCTAATCCCATAATCAAATAAACCATACCTTTTAAAAGTTTGATTAATCATCTAGGTAGTAATAAGATCCAGCATTTTTCTGCTCCCTGTCCTTTGTAGAGTCCAATTTGTTGATTCTTGGACGGAAATTTGTTGGGTCCCGCCTAAATGTTATGTCCAGATGCTACAAAAAGTGGAATGAGAAAAAAAGTTAAGGAAATTGTACTCTACTGTCGAACAGTCAGCAATGGATACTGGCTTTATCCATTGAGGACAACCAAGATAGAAATAGCAAATCAATATTAAGCTAGAACACGCACTCACACGCATGCGGGCGGGCACACACACACACACAGAGACGGATACATAGAGAGAGAGAGAGAGAGAGAGTTGACATACAGATAAAAACAAATTCATTCCAGTCAGGAGTGATTGAGGTGCATTTGCAGTACAGTCCACTGATGGCCTCCCCTCATATACAATGACCCTATCAGCCAAATAAGTTGCCATTATAAAATCATGTTCTACCACAAATGCAGTCTTCTTAGCATGAAGAATGAATCTCTTGATGACTTTCGAGGCAACAATACGCTGCTCAGAGTCGAGATAGGCACTCGGTTCGTCTATCAGATAAATATCTGCAGGCTGCAATAAAGCCCAATATTCCATGTCAAATAACTCCCATGTTTATAGACTGCCATATAGCTCTTACCATCCAATAAGCATCTATAGTTATTACTTCTACTAGTTTGGTTAGAAGCTACAAGAACAAAATTGCGGCAGCATCACCTTAAAGACTCCTAGTGATCAAACAAATACAATTCATTGATTAAGAATATATATTAAATTCATTGCCAAAAATTGCCTTGAAATTTAAGTCAAACAAAATTCTAATAGACCGTAAGAAAGGGCAAATACAATTGCACCACCTCCATTATTCTAGAGATGTTACATGGCTGCTGCATTAATCTTATCGAAGCATCAGTCAAATCATACAGCGTTTACTACTATAAATGGTGTTTCAACAATGGGGTAAGGAGAGAATGAGGGAGCAGAGAGCAAAGATGAAACTGGCTTTCGGAGAGGACGAAGAAGACTGGTAAAAATAGAATAGAATAGTATGGTAATGCATCTAGGCCATATGCATATAAATACACTAGTTTGTAGTCCCATGCAATGCACGGATTTGTTGCAATTACTATTATTATTATTGCTTTTCATAAAACATAAATATTTAACATATACATAGTTTTACTATCTTTGTTGCAATTATACACCTTTTTTTTTTTTGTACTTCCAAAGTTTTCTTTTTGTTTAGTTCCTGAAAGTCATGAAACTTAAGGAAACAAAATTATTAAAAAGATAAAAAATAACTAATGTGTACCAAAAAATGATGTGGATACATAAGAATTACACTTTATATGCATTTCCTGTTATAGTAAATCTTTTGAGAGTAAATGCTTTTAATACGGATAACATAAATTTTAAAGCTTAAAACTTAAATCATAATGTAATAATATAAAATATTTAGCTATATAAGTATATCTTATACATGTGAAAATAAATTAAACCTTCAAAAATAAAAAATAAAATATTATTGAATGAATAAATAAATTGTAAAATACCATATAGAATTACACATGTAAGTTGTAAATATAAACCAAAAGTTCAAACATAATAACATGATGACAACGTATGATAATGAAAAGCCATTATAATCACACTATTAATGGTGTTATAATTATATCGTAATAATGATGGAGGTTACATATCTTGAAATATAATCAATTAATTAGAAAATGTTTCATTTTTTTTTTATGTTCCAAAATAATAAAGATTAATAATTTTCTATTTTGTACATGTGGCAACGTTTCGAAGTGCTACTTGGTGCAATTCTATATGAAAATTCCATTTTTAATTTATTTTATATGATATATATATATATGTGTGTATGCATATCATTACTCTTTTGAAGTCAATGATGTGCCAGAGTGGCAAACCCGCATAGATAAAGTATAAGAAAAATGCAAGACAACGTGACCTATTATTTTTATTGTTTCTTGAGAAAATGATTTTTGAAATTGTACAAAATTTCGAGACTTTATTTATTTATTGGGTTTTTTATGATGATATGCTAAGAGAATAGCGAGATTCCTCCCTTCAAGGCAATCCCTTTTCGATCGTAAACCATGAAGAGGCATGAAGGAAACATGTTGAATATAACATGTCGGCCTTCTTTTAATACAATGAATTAACAATGTTTATCATTTGAAGATTTTAGAGTTCGGTTTAAGGATTTTTTACACTCTACTGACAATTTTGTTCTACATTGTTCTGTTTCAATTGGAAGTACTAATTATATTTTCGGTTTTATAATTCCTCTTTTATGAGAAGAAATAAAGCTCCAAATGTACCATCTTATTTTATTGCAAATTTGTATTTGAAACATCATTGAATTATACTATTTTAGATTGTTTGCATCTTGGAAACAAATTATCAATTTAAACAAGAAGCGGATCTGCTAGCATCTATATATACAAAATCATAATAATCCATAAAAAAATTTTGTTGCTACTATTCATGCCTAACGAGGCAAAATTTTAAGGGACAAATCCATTTAAAAAGATATTTTTTGTCGCCAAATATGAAATGCTTTTATATATCTTTGAAATTTGATTAAATGACACCGCATATAATATGATCTCTACATAGGCATGACAATAAGACCCGAACCTGCGGGTATCCATTCGAACCCATCCCGAGGAAAAATCTGACCCTGGCTTTGATGGGGACGGGGATGAAAATACAGATACTCGTCCCATCCCGACCCCAAACTTGCCTTACTGTTTACATAATTATAATAATATTCTCATTTATCTATGCAGGTTATTAAATTTATTTTGATTGAAATGTTTCATTCTATGTAAAAGGGTATTTTTTTTTTTGAAAAATTACATAATATTTAATTGTGTTTTTATTATGGTATTGTGATGTTATGAGTGTTATTTGAAACATAACAAAGTGCTTCTAAAATATTAGTTTCTTTTTAATTTGTAGTTAAAAGAAAATTAAGTTCTAATTTCTGGTTGATTATTTTAATTGTGTGAATGTTTTATTTGTTTATTTTTTAAAATTACAATTTTTGAATCATTAATTTTAATTAAAATAAAATAATTTTTTAGATTTAATTATTGATTAACGAGAGCAGCAACCGATAAGAAAACCCGACTCCCATTAGAAGGGAAATAGAAAAGTCAAAATCCTCCGCCGATGAAAAAGGGGACGAAATTGAGAAAGAGAAAACACAGTTACACCCGACCCCATTGCCATCCCATATCTACGTCAACACAAGAATATATGTAACATATTCGATCCCATTTGTACGAAAAAAAGGTTTAATTTCAAATTTAGCCCCTAAACCGAATTGGGTGTCTCACTTTTGTCCATATGTTTTAGTATTATGCACCTTTAATCCCTAAAGTTTAGGAAATATGCATTTTTCATACCTCCATGCAACACCTTTAGATTTTTCCATTAAACTTTAGTAATCCTGCACTTATAGTCCTTAAACCTTAGAGAGAGTTAATTTTCATTTATCCGCATTAAACCAATAATTCTATATTTATCACTTAAATTTCATTCTTTTAGTATTTTATTATATTTTTGCCATAAAATCAAGCGTTTTACTAACAATAAAAAAACTAAAATTCAATTATAAATAGAAGTTACTGGATTGATTCAAGACTAATAAGATCCACACCTAAATCTTAAAATTCAAACACCGCGTTATATGCCATTATTTAAAAAAAAAATTACATATATATGAATTTTAAACAGTTTAACAATTGGTGTTATAAAATGAAATTCTCAAAATACATCTCACATGACCATTCAACATTCTAAATTTTCAAAATCTTATCATGTCACAAATAAAGAATAATAAAGTAGTAGATAAAAAAAAATTCAAAATTTCAAATTTCAAACATAGAAATGTTAAGAAAATATATATATCTATGAAATCAAAAAAATATGTCAATACGACCAATTTTTTACAATAGAGAAATAAATATTTATGGTACTAATAACAAAACACAAGGACTAAACTTTTAAGTGACCTGATGAACGATATATTCTCAATTGAAGAAAGTGATGAATACGAATTTATTTATTGATAAAACTTATTTACCATTTATATATATTCTATTTACTTTAAGATAAAACTAATTTTTGTCTAAAAGATGAGGGATAATACCAAAAAAATAAAATATTTAATTTATGATTTCTAAACATCTAGATCCATTATTTATGGACTGAAGTGAGAAAAAAGAAAATTAATTATCTAAACAATGAAAATAATAAAGTAGCAGAGAAAAAATAAAATCAAAATTTCTAAGTTCAAACGTAAAAATGTTAAGAACATCCATATATTTGGTCAAGTTAAGTGTGAGAACAAAAATGGAACATAAATTATAATTTAGAGACTAACAATGAAATTAGCTCGTGCTTATCAGAGCAAGATAGGAAAATGAGGCATTATTTTACATTATTTGTAGTGGGGTATGCTCTAATGGTATATAGATTTATATTCTCTGTCTAAAAATTTCCAAATAAAATATTTAAATTTGTAGAGCCTAATAAAAGGTACATTTGTTATTGTTAAACCAAAAGATAAATCAAGAAAAGGGGTGAATTAATTTTTTATAAAAATTATCGAGTTAATTTTTTTTTCCTATTTTAGTATAATAAATGAGAAGTGATAATGAAAATAAAATAAACTGAAAATAAAGTGCAAGAAAGGAAATATGATACCACAATTTATAATGGTTTGGCAATAGTCTTTCCTGGTAATGAATCGGTAGACTCCTACATTCACTCTTCAAGGTTGTTTAACTTGAGTTCCCTTTAGAATGCAATGTAACTTTTTACACCCTAAAGAACCAAGTAGTTTGATGGGTACTACTTGTTACCTTAACCCTTGAGCTACCCAACTTCCTAGTTCGAGCTTGTACTCATAACCTGAGCACAATCCCTTCCAAACTACCAAAAACTCACTAAAGAAACAAAATTAGGAAGTTTATAACTTACTTCCTAAGATTACAACAAGATTTTATATGAAGATTTCACTT
>MKEJ01014067.1:0-11357 GCA_001753735.1 Embelia ribes
AAATATGGATTTTATGAGCATCTCAACAGCTGTAAGCCAGGCTTATAAATCGTGGCACATGTACCGCAATGCTATTTCATAAGGAATTAAAGCAGCAAGCCCAGCGGAAAAAGACGGTAGTCCCAACTTATATTGAGTCGTTAGTCAGGATTCACATTCGGGCTCCAAGTGAGCATTTGATTATTGGTTTGCGGAGGCTATTGGTTTTTCTGTAAATGGCTTTTGGAACAGGGTAACATTGGACACATCAATGCATAGTATATGCATATACTACTCACATCATTTAATCTCACATTTATCGTATTACTAATTATCTGACTGTATATTCTTTATTTTGTATAATTGGCATAATTGTTTTGTAGGTTTCGAGGCCCATCTAGACTTCGGTAGACAACCTTAGACATTCGAGATGCATAGCTTCCTTTGGTTATATTTTGTTGAAACCATTATGGAGGAATATATTATTTGTATTCGGGGTTCTTATGTATCACTTTTCTTTATTTTGGTTATGAGTACTTAGCTTGATCGTTTATGCACATGCTTTTGTTTTCTTATAGCTTCTATTATATATATTGGGTTTGTGGATTGTTGTAGCTCTTGGACTTAATGTTTATCTAATCAAGCTTTGTTATTATGTTTCGTGGCAAGGATTGTCATTGATGCATCTTTGGTTTCTTTTCGGTTATTGTCATTATATTATTCGGTTCTTTTCTTTTTCTTTCTCTTCTTATGCTCATGTCCCTGGATTGGCGAAATACGGGGTGTGACAGGTTGGTTTCAAAGCTAACTGGGTTACATAAACCTAGGTGTCTAATGGGCATTTGTTTTCATAATACTTACTTAGATCTTTAATGCATGATAGTGTCGAGTTAATGTTATCATGTAATCTTGTAAGTAATGATTTCATTTCTTGTTTGTTTGTGATGTGAAGTTTGTAGTGGCACGAGATAGCGATAATCACGATAGTAGAAATAGGGGAGGTAGAGGGGCTCGAGGAAGGGGAGGTAAAGTGGGAGGACGTGTTGAGAAGGAGGTGCAACCAATGTACACATGTGCTCAACTACGAGAGGAGATCGAAGTTGAGATGGGGGAAACGGAGAACATTTTGCCACTTAAGGACATAATTGAGGAGAATATAGAGGATAGCGAAGAAAAGGCTCCCGAACCTCAACTTTGTGATCCGCTACGCATTCAACCATAATAAAAAATTGGAATGTGGGAGGACCTCAACTTGCGAAGTCCTCTAACATATTTAGGGCCATAGAAGTGACCTTTAACCATATCGCACAAAGCTCGGGAGGGAACGATGATACTAGGGCCTTGGTGGCTCAACGACATTTCTGAATGATGGAACCACCCATCTTCAAAGTGGATATAAAGCTGATAGAGGTAGAGCAATGGTTTATGGGGGTAGAGTGAATCTTCAAATCACTTCAAATGTAGGATGACGACATTAGGATGGCAACGACGCCATTCTACTTACAGGGTGAATCCAAATAGTAGTGGAAAGGTCAAGAAGAAGTTTACAGTCAGAATGGTATTACTTGGGCCACATTTCGGGAGCTATTTCTGGAGAAATTCTTCCTTGAAATGCTTCAGGAGAGGAAACGGGAAGAGTCTGTGAACCTGGTTTAGAAGAACATGACGGTTTAACAATATCAATGGGCTTTTACAAGTCTTTCTCGATATGCATTGGAGCTTGTTTCAACTAAAATTTTTTGTTGTCGAAGGTTCGAGAATATTTTGCACTCTTCTATTCATATTTCCGTCTCTTTGGGTTTACATGAGTCCTATAAGCGTTGCATGAGCATTGCCATTAAGGTTGATGCGACCATACTCACTAGGCAACGTCTTAAGGTTTCTCGTCCTCCTAGACCTTAAGGTCAATCATTAGGTTCATTGGTTCGCGATTTGGGGATAGGTTCAAGCAATCGGGGTGATTATGTCAGAGGTGGCAACAGAGGTGGCAATTCGGGTTCTAATGGTAATTGTAATAGAATAGGTCTCAAGAGGCCTTTTCTTCATCTTTTCGGAGGCGGTCTTCTTCTGTTAGGTTTACATTTTCGAAGTCTACGGCTCAGGGCTGGTGTATTATACTTGTGGCCAACAGGGCCACATATTTCATGATTGTTCTTTACCTTTGTCTTGTCATCTTTGTGGCATGGAGGGGCATATTCAGGCCCTTTGTCCTCAGGTCTTTTAGTGCAGTAGCAGCAATAGGAGCCAAATGCGGTCTTGTTGTCCCGAGAGTTTTGCAACCCCTAACAGCTCTCGTGGGTCTGTTCATTATATTCCTTCGGTGGTAACCCCTTGACCACATTCTACTGCGCCATCTTCTTCTTCTTATCATGGTGTGGGGCCTTCTCGAGGTGGTTATTAGGGCGCAAAGAGATACCAGGGGAGTAGTACTTAGGGAGGTTTTTAGTAGGACCAAACTTCTCAGGCTTGTGCGTATGCTATACCACAAGCTTCGGAGGCAATTGAGCCTTCAGTTGTTCAAGGTGTACTACATTTTCTATCTACTTGGGCTTATGTATTATTTGACACGGGTACATCACAATCATTTATTGCATCACGTTTTGTTCGCATATTGGATTTGTCCATTTCTTGTTTGGATGAGCCCATTTTCGATGACACCCCGGGAGGGAATATTATTTATATGGATAGTGTTTGTTGGGGATGTGATCTTTCTATTGCAGATCATATATTTGCATATGATTTTGTTATCTTTGATATATTGGGTTTTAATGTTATTGTCAGTATGGACTGGCTAGCGCATTTTATGCCATCTTTTATTGTGAACGGAGAAGCGTTCTAATGAAAACTTTTGCGGGGATTAATGTTGTTTACTAAGGGGAAAGTCCGTCTCTTTTCCCTTATACTCGTCGTACACGGACTATCCTATCATGTATGCTAGCTAGTCTTGCTTTTCGGAAGAAGTGCGCTCAGAGGCGGAGTTTCCCCAATTGTTTACGACTTTTTTTATGTTTTTTCAAAAGATGTTAGTGGATTTCCACTTGTACGAGAGGTGGAGTTTACAATTGATTTAGTACCAGGTACTCAAACAATCTCGATTGCGCCTTATCAGTTGGCTCCCGTAGAATTGAAGGGATTGAGGGAACAATTGGATAATTTGAAGCTGAAGGGATTTATTCGGACCGAGTTCTTCACCATGGGGCTTTCCTGCTCTATTTGTGCCAAAGAAATACGGGTCAATGCAGATGTGTATCGAATACCAGAAGCTCAATAGGGTTACGATTAAGAATGAGTATCCTTTGCCAAGGATTGACGATCTCTTTGATCAATTTCGGGGTTTAAAGTTCTTTTCAAAGATCAAATTACATATAGGGTATCACCAGTTAAGGGTTCGGAAGGAGGACATTCCAAAAATTGCTTTTCGTACTTGTTATAGGCATTACAAGTTCCTCGTTATGCCTTTTGGCCTTACTAATCCTGGCGGCATTCATAGACTTGATGAATCGTGTCTTTCAACCTTATCTTGATCGTTTCATAGTCATGTTTATCGATGATATACTTGTCTATTCACCTATGGAAGAGGATAATCGAGAACACCTTTAAATCGTCCTTGCTATTCTTCGAGAACATTGACTTTATGCTAAGTACTCAAAATGTAAATTTTGTTTATCGATTGTTCGATTCCTTGCTAAAATCATTTTGAAGAATGAGGTGTCAGTAGATCCTACTAAAATCGAGACTGTTACCGGTTGAGAGCAACCTAAATCTATATTTGAAATTTGGAGTTTCTTGGGCATTGCTGGCTACGATAGTTGGTTCGCCAAGGATTTTTCTCTTTTGGTTGCTCCATTGACTCAACTCACTTCAATGGGGTAAAATTCAAATGGAATTCTAAATGCAAGGAGTCATTTCTTTGGTTGAAATCATTGTGAACCTGGCTCCCATTCTTATATTTTCGGAGCGGGGAATCGAATATACGATATTTTGTGATGCATCAAAAAAGGGTTTTGGGTGCGTTTTTATGCAAATTGGGAAGGTGGTTGTCTATGCGTCTAGGCAATTGAAAGTGCACGAGCGGAACTATCCTACGCATAACTTGGAACTCAAAGTGGTAGTGTTTGCCTTGAAACATTGGCAACCCTACTTGTACGATGAAAAGTTTGAGGTCTATTCGGATCACAAATCCCTAAAGTATGTGTTTATACAATGGTACTTGAAAATACGGTAATGACGCTGGATCGAATACTTGGATCAATATAATTTTGATCTTTAGTATCATCCAGGGAAAGTGAATGTGATAGTTAACGCGTTGAGTCATAAGACTCATTGCTTGTGATGAATGAGTGGGGGATATTTCTACTTCTTAATGACTTTGGGTTGGATTGTGTCAAGGTTGAAGTTTAGACTATGTTATTTATAATTGAAGTTCGACCAACTTCAATCATTCATATTATTGAGGCACAAAAGGTGGATGACAAATTGAATGCTTATCGGGTACGAATCCTTAGTGATCATGGTCTTGATAGACAGACCATTTCCGACGACAGTGGATTGCGATTCCAAAGTTGCTTATTTGGTCCCTTTTTTATTTGGGATGAGATCATTCGGGAATCTCATCACTCTCAACTTGTTGTGTACTCGGGTGGCACCAAAATATTTTAACAATATTGCCCGATATTTTTGGTGGCCCGGTATGAAAAAAGATATAGCGGAATTTGTTTCTTAGTGTCTTACGTACCAACAGGGCAAAGTAGAACATAAGCATCCCAGGAGCTTACTTCAAATGTTGCCTATTCCTAAGTGGAAATGGAAACATATTACTATGGGCTTTGTGGTGGGATTACTAAGGTTGAGGTGGGGTTGCAATGCTATATGGGTTATTATAGATTGAATGACGAAATCGGCGTATTTTCTTCTAATACATACTATCGACTCGGTTGAAAAAACTTTGTCAGAAGTATATTGATGAAATCATTCGTTTACTTGGGCTCTTGTGTCTATCTTATCGGATTGGGATTACCGTTTCATATAACCTTTTTGGTTAAGTCTCCAAGATGCTTTCAGGACAAAACTTGAAATGAGTACAACGTTTCATCCTTAAACGGAAGGCCAATCCGAGAGGACAATTCAAACGCTAGAGGATATGCTTCATTCATATGTTCTTGATTTCAAGGGAGGTTGGAAGGATCACGTGAGCTTGATAGCATTCACGCACAACAATAGCTATTATTGGAGCATAGAGATGGCTCCATTCAAGGCTTTATATGGTAGACTGTGTCGTTCTTCGCTTTATTGGGCGGAGGTTGGTGGCGGTGCTTTACATGGACCCAAATTGGTGCAAGAAACAATGCGGAATGTTTACGTGATCAAACAACATTTGGAAAAGGTGCAGAGTTGTCGTAAGAGCCATGCAGACTATTATAGGAGAACTTTAGAGTTCAATGTTTGCGAATATGTATTCTTGAAGGTTTCCCCGAAAAAGGGTATTATGCGGTTTGGGAAGAAGGGGAAACTTTTACCTGATTTCATCGGTTTGTTCGGTATACTTGAAAAGGTAGGTGAGGTTACATATCGTTTGGCCTTGTGACCTTAACTTTATAGCATTTATCCCGTATTCCACGTATCTATGCTTTAGAAATATCTATGAGATCCCTCACATGTTAATAATTTTGATGATTTACACCTCGACAAAGACATATCGTATGAAGTTCGACCGATTCGAATCTTGGATGCAAAGGAACAAACTCTAAGGCAAAGATAGATTCAATTGATAAAGGTCTTATGGAAAAATGGATCGACAGAAGAAATGATCTAGGAATGTGAAGCGGATTTACGGACAAAGTATCTAGAGTTGTTCGTTGATTCTAGTATGTCTTTACTTTTTGTGTAACGTCCCGGAATTCACAATACTTCCCGAGCATATTACTCACAAAATATCGCAAATAATGGAAAGAAATAAATCTCAATTAATATAATATATCAATAATTCTTGCATAACATCAACTCGGGTTGCCCATTTATTGGGGAAAAAAATTCTCACATCGCAAAGTATCATCTTGGCTCGATGTCCTACAATTTGAAAAGAAAGACACATAACATTATTCTGGAAAGAAAAGTAATGAACACTACTCCGTTACTCTAGTGAGCTTCGACACAACTTCTATTCCTAAATACATGGTCCATCAATAGATGTACTTACTTGGGGTAAAACATAAGAACAAATAACCCAAACAGGCGGTAAGACTTACTGAATTTGTGTACTTAGAACCTCAAAATATTATGCTACACATATGGACATAGTGAACTTCACATATGTTAATAGCACACGAACACTAAAAACACATAACCAAATAACACCTGCTTATTACTTTTGTAGACATGTTACTCAGTTTTATGCCTTACTTTTACTTTTTAACTCACACTATGGGGCATACATCTCCCCATGACTTTACGCATAAAGATTTAGCGGATAGTCTTCCCTATCCTAAGTTCCACTTGGAACCCAAAAAATATTATAACAATAGAGGGCCAATCCTCGGTACCCACTAATGATAATAACATATAGAGCCAATTATCGTCACCCTATTTAAACAACATATTAGAAGGTCAAACCTCATCACCCTCGTACATGTAAACTACAATTTTACCATTTTAACACCTTCAATTTCACATATAACAACTTTCAACCAATTTAACATCTTTTCATATGATAAATTCAATCTCAAGTTCATGCCACAACATCAAATACTACCCTACAACTAGGATATTTAAACATCCAATGTCAAATCATATATAAATACATATAATAACTTGTATGTGAATCATGTGTGCAACTCTTTAAAAGACTCTGTAGGAAATCGTAGAAATAGCTTTTAGGGGAATTACCACTCAATTCTTGATCACCTACAAGTAATCAATGAATAATCAATCATTTATCATTTATACATACTTTAATTAATCGATGACAAGCTATTGGATAAACTAGGGTTCTACCCGACGAGAATGAATGTAGAGAAATACTTACCTCACTTCATAGAGAATGAAAAGAAGAACTCAGTCCATTCTTGGATGGGTAATAAGGATGATTTACCACCTAGGATTTGATTAATTTTTCCCAAAGACTCTTTTCCTCCTCTTTCTAGATGGCTATGGGTTAAAAGGGGCATGTTTATAATTATTGGGTTTGAGAAATATAATGTATTCACGAATATATACATATATATACATTTTTTTACAAGACTATCGATACCCCAATTTAGGGTGTCGACATTCTAAGCTTCAAAAGCCCAAAAATCATTTGTCCTTTGAAGGGTTAACACCCCACCTCTAGAATGTCGACACCCTACCCTCAGCCCTTGTTTGGACCCTCTTTTGACCCACTTACACTTTAATTTGACTTTTTGTCAAAACATAAAAGTTGTAGATCATTGAAATATCTTTTAACCACGTATTACAGGTTTTTATTAGACTTTTGGTTTAAAAATTATGATCAAAATACCCAACTGCTATTTATAAATTATCCTTCTTTAAAAGTCATTTTGCTACCTAAACTTGCCAAAAGTCTGCTAAGCACTTGTTACATGGTTAAGTACATCATTTCAAGTTTATGAGTCTTAAAATAACTAATGTAGCCTCACAACTCTTTCCCCCCAAAAAATAAATTCCGTCCTCGAAGTTTGGAACATATCTGTGAACAATTTCTGGTATTTACTTTGCATCTCCTCCTCACGTTCCCATGTTTGCTCTTCCAAACCATGGTGTCTCCATCAGACTCAAACAAAAGGTATCACCTTTCCACGCAATACTTTGTCGCGATGATCCATTATACTCACTGGCTAACTCCATATGTCACATATTCTTTTACTACCCATACAAAATGATCTATTACGTGCGACGGTTCCAGTTCATACTTTTGCAATATCCAAATATGGAAAACAGGATGTACATTCTCCAACTTCCTGGCTTTTCCGTGAAGATCCATTATACTCACTGGCTAAACTTCATATGTCACATCTTCTTTTACTACCAAGACAGAATGATCTATTACATGTGACGCTTCCGGTTCATACTTTCACAATATCGAAACATGGAAAATAAGATGTACATTCTCAAATGTGGGGATAACGCCAATCTACGTGCCAACTTCATGACTTTGGGGATAATGCCAATCTACGTGCCAACTTCCTAACTTTCTCAATGATTTGAAAGGGTCCTACAAACCTCAGTAATAACTTACCCTTTTTACCAAACTGCATTACCCATTTCCAATGGGAGACCTTTAGAAATATGCGATCCCCCTCGTTAAAAGGAAAAGATCATCTCCACTTATTTGTATAACTCTTCTTATGACTTTCTGCCATTTCCAACCTTTGTCTGATCACATTTACAACTTCTGAAGTTTGTTGCACCATATCAAGCCTCAGCAATAATGACTCTTTGAACTCCATCCAACAAATTAGAGACATACATGGTAGCCCATACAAAGTGTAACGCCCTGGAATTTCACAATATTTTCCAAGCACATTACTCACACAAAATCGCATATAATGGAAAGAAATAGATCTCAAATAAATATTTAAGTTCTCAACATCTCATAAAATATCTACTCGGTCTAAAACAACTTACTCAATTTATTTAAAAATACCAAATTTCTCAAAATAAATTATCATCTTGGCTCAACAACCTACAATTTTTATATAGAAATAAACAAAACATTATTCTTGAAATACTAAAATAAAACAGAACTACTATCCACAGACTCGAGTAAGCTCCACCAACTCTAATCCTAGATGAGAATTCTTCCTGTTCCTACTCCTGCTTGGGATAAAAAAATAAACCTAAACAGGCAGCTAGTTTTACTATGCTTACGAGTGGAATAATAAGAAAATAGATGCTTGACAAAATAAAGAACCAAAACACAACAACATATTTTAACATACAGACATACACACACTCCACAGGTTGTGTACCTCTCATGACTTTACACATAAAGGTTTAATGGATAGATTTCGCTGAACTAGGTCCCATTCAGAACCCATAAATGGCCTTAGGTCCTGCTTGGAACCTATAAACATCCCTAGGTCCCGTTCAGAACCTACAAATGTTACAAATTTTTGAGGGTCAATCCACGATACCCCCTAACCACAAACACAATCATGTATACTTCAATATCGCTTCTTTATGTTCTTTTTACGACTTTTACACATTTGATTGCATAATTCATTACCACTTCACATAGTAATTCAAGTCTACCATATATTAGGGCACAAAAGTACATAATCACAACTCATGAATATAATCAAACAAAAACTCGTAGTTTTAATTACAATTATAGTAGATTTTAACCGCACCTGAGATTGAGTGTGCAATTTCACAAAGAAACTTGGAGAAAATTGTAACAATTTTCGCTAGAGGACTCACCATCAAATTCACGATCACCTACGAGTAATTTACTAGAAATCAATCACTAATTGCATATAAAAACACCAATAAATCATCTAATTGTTATATGGTGAATTAAGGTTCTAAACCCTAGGTACAAACTCAATGAATCCCTTACCTCACGTTGAAGAAAACGAAGAGTAGAAATTGAATTTTCTCTTAGATTCAAAAATGGAGTGATATCCTATGTGTTTTTGATGATACTCCCCCAGTATTTCGCCCCTCCCTCTCTCTATTCGTCTATTAGTTCGTGAATATGAGTTAAGAGATGTGTTTATTTCGCTCCACATATGAAAACTTAACGTTCTGAATTTTAATAGTTCGATTGATCAAACCAATACTTCGATTGATCGAACTTCACTGGTCAAATTTTCAGTAGTTAGATCGATCGAACTTCACCGGTCAAATTTTCAACTTTCATCCAAATTATCTTTGGTCACAATACGAAAGTTTAAGTTAATTGAAATAGCTTTCTGTTGGTAGTTTATAGGCCTAAATCAGACTTATGGTTTATGAATTATTCCCAAAATACTAAATTGTTGTTTACAAAGTATTATTCACAAAAGTTACTTTACTTCGTTTGAGATTCTAAATTCATCATGCATCTCCTCAATACTCGTTACATTGTTAAACATAACTCACATTTATAAATCTTAAAGAAATTAGTAAGGCCCTTCACAAAGCCTCAAAAGGCACCACACCAATACTATCACACCTTGAATTTTGAAAACCTAAGGACGTGAGAAGAAAGAAAGAAAAAGAAAGATAATACAACTTAAAACCTTTCGTGCCCCAAATTTCCATCTTTAAAACCCGGAGGCACAAGCCTACAAATAAATAAAAAAATTAAGAAGATGCAAATATCAACATCTACCATTTCCCAATTGCTACAAATAGCTACAACACTCACAATTTCTTATAAACAACATACAAAGAATTGCAACATACCTGTACATATGCATAAATGTACAACAATTTACTTACATAATAATATTTACAAATGAAAGTAAACACCATGTTTACCTACTATAAAATCAAGCTACATAATTGCCAAAAAGAAAGAACGAAAGACGTACATAAATATAGCCCAAGCCTTGTCTACAAGAGGCTACTACAACTAGCCTTTGGCTACAAAATATGAACCCGTTTATACATCCCCATTACCTATCAATCCTGCCATGAGCGAAATTTGGGACTTTCAAAACAATTAGAAAATGATGTATATTGAAAGGTGTGCGGGTTTAAAATCAACAATATGATAAATATAATATTATGCAGTATATAAACACGTAAATGAACATATGAATGAACAAAATCATAATTATATACAACGCATATAAGTATTTCATGCTCTAATATGTTAAGTAAAAAAATCCTATAATGAACTACGAATGCAACACATACCAACTACGAATATAACTTATGCATACGAGAACATATGTCCACTATGACTAAAAAATAAAATTGGGACTAGTATCTCTTTGCATTTTCTTAAAACTAAATGGCCAATCCTTATACTCAGGGCTTTCCTTATGCCCAAAAATAAATGGGAGTTCCTTATGCCCAATCCTTATGTAAGTTTTTTGACTTTCACGGTAATGTTGTAAACCCAATTACTTCTTTAGTTTTCTTAAAATCATAAAGGAAATCCTAAAAATAAATAGAAACGACTCAAGTTCCTATCATAATAAATATGCTTGTACTTATACAATACACATGCTTCTTACTTATAAAATGAATATGCTTTTACTTATACATGAACGTACTTCAAATACTTAAATACATGTTGTAATACCCCGAAATTCTCTAGAACATAACATATATATTTCAAGCTGTAATTTTGCTATGATATAAAATCAGTTTGAATTTAATTTCTCGGTGTTGTTTATCCATTTATTTATTTGGAGCATTTGTGTCACAATTTTTCTTCTTCTTTCATA
>MKEJ01014068.1:0-12603 GCA_001753735.1 Embelia ribes
ATAATAATAAAATTTTAAAAATATTTATTTTATAGACGTATTCTAATCATATCTATATCCTATTTTATTAAATTTTGTCATATTTCTTTATATACATATCCATATTCGAAATTCGTAACTAGGGAGTATCAATCAACTATATAAAAAACTTGTTGACTGCCCCCATAAACTTTTAGTCTTATCTACTCACCTTGGAGGCTACAACACTGACAAAAAAATACTTCAAAAACTAAACACAATAAAAAAAAAAAAAACATTTATGTTAAGAAATAAATGCAGACCATTTCATTCTCTAATATAAATAACTCATGCCACGTATGATTTGTATTTTAAAATAAAACATGTAATAATAAAATCTACTAAAAAAATCTTTGCTGTATCATTTTATGTAACTAAATTGTATTGAATGAAAAGTGATGCATCGTAAAGTGGGAAACAAATTATTTCCTCTATTGCTATTTGTTAGACCAATTTTTTAAGTGGGGAACAAATTATAGTCCAGTTTTTCTTTTCAAAATTATTAGAAATAAGTATTTTATTAATATGCTCTGAAATTTTCATGTAATTTTAATAATAATTATTATTTTTCATTTTCTCAACAAAGGCATATTAGTAAACGAAATAAGCATTTAATGCTTTAACTACATTTAAAAAAAAATTCTTAATTTGTATGAAAAATCAAATGAATTTATCTTTTAGGACGGTTGAAGCTTGCAACAAAAATGAATGTCAGCGATTAAGATTTTTGCGTAGATTTTATGGGGAAATTTATGATTTTCATTTAACATCATCATATGATAGAGCCATTAATACATTAATTACTGTTATTTATCAGCATCCCGAAAATAAAGTAAACATGTAATCTAACTTTTTTATGTGACATGAGTATTATTAATTGCCTAAATTAATTATATATTGACTGTTCACTTTGCTCTCAAAGAGTCGTTAGAGTCTCAACATTAGATATAGAAACCATTTTCATCTCTCTCTCTCTCTCTCTCTCTCTGTTTGTTTATTTGTAGGGCCGTTTATCACCGGACAAAATGCAATGCCGGTGATAGAAAACCCATAGGGTAAAAGGAATATTAGATATAAATCAATACTTGGCAAATAAATAAATAAATATATTTATTAAGATTCATAGGAAAAGGTTTGATGGGGAGGGGGATTTTTTCGAGCTTGGCGATTTTGCTCCTTTTTTGTGCAGCGAGTGAAGCGACGGCGTTTAGGCGGGGGTTGTCTAGGAATGCTTATGCGACGATGATGCATATGGGGACACCACGGGACTACGAGTTCTATGTGGCGATACGCGTCATGCTGAGGTCGCTTGCCAAGCTCAGGGCCAAAGCTGATCTCGTCGTCATTGCATCTGTCGACGTACCCCTCCATTGGGTCCAGGCTCTGTAAGTTTACATGTATATTGAAATTTATCTTTAATGTTTGGAGACGGTGTTCGTTGAGTTCTTACTGATTTTTTAGTCTACGCCGATAAAAATTGGTTTTTTTTAATTTTTAAGTTGAAATTATTTGCTCTTTTTATCAAAGCTAAATTATTTGGTTAGCAGCTACTCGCAAACAAACATAATGATTGGTAGCATTTGATTATTTGAATTAGGAAAAAAGATATAGTTGTAACTTGTAACTAATAAATTTATTTGGAGCCAGTGAAAGCGTTTACTTGCACGTATTTACATTATATTACTGCGCGCCTTTTATTTGTTTATGGTCTTTAAAAAAATTATAGTTAGAATATTTGTTTTGGGTTAATTTAGATTAGATGTAAATAAAGTTTGCGAGGATCAGCTTCAGGGTAACGCCTGAGTGACATAGTTCATTTTAGTTAATATGAAGAATTGCAATATTTAATAATGGTCAACTACGAAAATGATATTGAAATATATATTGTGTAACTGGCAAGCGATTGTTGAAGAAATCGACATTCAGATGAAAGTGTGCAACTGAAATTGACAACATCACTTTTTAAGAAAGGCTTTTTGGTGGCCCTTGGATGGATAAAAATAGACCAAAAATAAATAAAAAATAAAGGAAGAAAGTTAGAAATTAGTCCATTAAAGTTGCTTGTGGAATGTGTATAGTAATATATATATATATATATATATAATAATAGACAAAATGAATAAAGCTTTTTTTTTTATTTAATATTTACTATTGTGGTCGTCCAAACTGCGTTGGGTGGTGAGATATAAAAGCACGCGTGCTTATTTCGTTGGGTTGCCATATTCTTTATCTGCTGGTTTCAATCTCCATAGTTTCAACTCCCATTTTTGAGAAAGTGACACAATTGGTCCTTATAATGGACTCAAAGTCGTTATAATTAATAAAAGCCATATCAAATGATAAATAGGTGATTTATTTAGGGGTTACATTGAGGGGGTTCAAACCATCAGCAACTCTTTTAGCCTTTTACTATATCTATGACGATATTTTATATATCCCACTTTGAGCATTTCAAGATTTTTAATTAATATGAGGAGAATATTTAAAATATGTTACTTTTATTAAACTTTGGGTTGATCAAATCAGTCACTTTTTAAAAATATAAAAACTATTATTGTTACGATTTAAACTATTGGGACCAAATGGAAATTTGGTTGAGACTATGGGGATCATCAGTGCAAGTCACTATTTTAAAAACAAAACAGTTCTTCATCGTAAAGTAGTATCATTTTTTTATTGATGCAAAAAACTCTCAATTAAATCTTGTGTCTAGAAAGCTAGCATTTCCAAAAGAAATTATTAGCTTTTTAGTAATGTTTTAGACCATAAGCTCTTTCCAATTGGCTTCTAGCTAGTGGGGCCTAAATGGTTGGAAATAGTATACTTAGATCCCCTTCGTGTTTTGATTAAGATAATAATATCATAATATACAATTTAATTCATGAAAATTAATATAATGGACTAAATTTGATACTCAATCACAAACTAGTATTCTTTTAAACCTCAAATATGAAACTGCACAAAGTTCTTTTGCAAGTTAAGTTCATATAAGCTTCAATCGCATTTGATAATGAGATATGTTAAGTACTCAAGACGCGGTTCCGTCAAATTTTAAAACTTAACTATTAACTTCAAAATGCCTAGGTCCTACTCTCTCTCGATTGGCTAGAAAATGCTTAATTTTCCAAATTGATATATGGGATTAATAACATACTACTTGAACTCTACCTAAATTTGAATCGAGTATGTCAACAGAGTCAAACTCGACTTATTTCATTCACTATCCATTGCCCCTCCTCCAACACATAGATATATTTTTATACATTACCTAGAATATTAAGGTAAAAGGAAAGATGTACGTCAACTAAAGCATTAGCCTGGTATTTCGCGTGGGCCAGGGAACAAGAAGATGGAGCAAGGGTGGTTAGAGTCGAGAACCTGAACAATCCATACAAGAACCAAGCCAATTTCAATCCCAGATTCAAGCTAACGCTAAACAAGCTATACGCGTGGAGCTTGGTGGATTATGATCGGGTGGTTATGCTCGACGCAGACAATCTCTTCTTACAAAACACCGACGAGCTGTTTCAGTGTGGCCAGTTTTGTGCTGTATTCATCAACCCTTGTGTATTCCACACTGGTCTCTTTGTATTACAGGTAAAAACCAGATATATGACTTTACTTGAATCATGCTATTTGTCAGTACATATTTCATAGCTAGATGACTGAACCTAAAATGTGCAGATTTTTACTTAGTAAGTATCTTAAGGTACGTCGTAATTTTCTCAATAAGAATACCGAATATCGATCTTTCGAACCATAATCCAACTTTCCAGATTTTGGCCATGTTTTTCTACTTGAAAATTCTTTATTTTTATAAATTTGTCGGCTTCTAGTCTTTGGATTTCGGTACCCGAACGTCTTCTATGATCACAAATTCCCGATAAATTTTTGCAGCAACTATTTTGGTCTTTTTGACATCTTTTTCCTGAACGCACGTAAAAACAAGTAATATTGAAAAGAAATGTGCATCGGATGTCAAATAATTTCAGCTATAATTCAAGGCTAACACTCTTATTTTATACAATTTTATACCCTAATATTTTGGTATAACAAGGAAAATGAGGTCCTAGGGATTATGGAATGAAATAGTTTCTGTCGAGAATATTGTATTGAGAGTTAGGAACAAAATTTAACCTAAGCAAATTGGAGTGGAATGGTATATGGAAATAATAGTTTGAGAACACAAGCGGTTTTTAGAAGCAGTGAAATATTTGCTCTACCAAGCTATAGAAACACTCATACTCTCATATTTGGATGCTAACTACGTTTGGCACAATGACATTTTGTATGAAAAAATGACCGAAAAGAAAACATCATCCTTTGAAGCCCATAAGTTTCTATGAAGGGGATTTTAATTTCCTAAACTAGGCCATTTTTGAGAAAAGATGCGTATATAAATGTCTATATGGATATCGGGTTGCAGCCATCAATGAAGGTGTTTGAGAACATGCTGAATGAGTTGAAGATCGGGAGGGACAACCCGGACGGTGCTGACCAAGGTTTTATCGGAAGCTATTTTCCAGATTTACTCGATCAGCCAATGTTTCATCCACCCCTTAACAATACGAAACTCGATGGTACATACAGACTTCCTCTGGGTTATCAAATGGACGCCTCGTACTATTGTGAGTTGAACATTCTACCACGTTTATCATAAATAAGCCATTTTCTGGCTTACTTATTTTCGTTGGTGTTCTTTGTTCACGGGTTAGATTTGTTGTTATTATTGTTTCAGATCTCAGACTTAATTGGAATGTGCCATGTGGGCCCAATAGCGTGATAACTTTTCCGGGTGCGCCATGGTTGAAACCGTGGTATTGGTGGGCATGGCCTGTCCTGCCGCTAGGTATTCAGTGGCACGAGCAACGTAGTCGGACCCTCGGGTAAAATCTAGTTGCAATATAAATGAAACGATCATGTGGTATGAGTTAAATCTCTTTTTATCTCAAAAAATTCTTGGTTTTTAAACAGGTACGATGCGGAGATGCCAATCGTGCTGATACAGTCGATGTTTTACCTTGGTGTGATTGCAATGACTCGTTTAGCCCGACCAAGCCTATCAAAACTATGCTATCGTCGCACAGATAAGAACATCACATTAGTACAAGCCGGTCTCAAATTAGTAGCAGTATGGTCGATTCTAGCCACTTATGTAATCCCTTTCTTTCTCATTCCTCACACAGTCCACCCTCTTGTCGGCTGGATCCTTTACCTACTCGGAACTTTCTCCCTTTCTTCCATAGCTGTAAATGTGTTTCTTCTCCCGAGTCTACCCGTTTTAGTACCGTGGTTGGGTATATTCGGGGTGCTTTTAGTGATGGCTTATCCTTGGTACTCAAATGGGGTTGTCAGAGCCTTAACAGTGTTTGGTTATGCTTTTTGCTTTGCTCCGATCGTGTGGTCCTCGTTGATGAAGGTGATGACGTGCTTACAGATTTCGCTCGAGAGGGAGGTTTTCTTGCCCAGGTTGGGCGAGTCTACGCCAGCTCCTGGGTTTAACAAGGTTTATTGATGAGCTTTGTTGGAGACGATATTTAACAGGCTATCAATTACATGGTGCTTGCTTTCATTTTGTTCATATGTATTCATACATTTTTTAGGAGAGAGGGGAAGGTTTTGGTTGATCAGATTGTAGGACCTTTTTTTTTTTGTACTTATATTCAAATTTTAGAATTTTCCAGCTAAACTGCTCCTCGGTTTAACAGCAAAGATGTTCTGCATTCATTAACTTAACAGCCTGCACAGGTATTGATCATTAAAACAGCCTAAGAAATAAAAACAAAACAAGTGCAACAAACTCCCATATCGCAATATCTGTAGGCGATTTGATCTATGTAATGTTACCCTTGATTCTAGAAAAGTTGCTTTAAGAGTACAAATTTGTGACCCCCAAGTAGCAACAAAATCCTGGATGATCTTAATCTGCAAAAATATTCATTTTAGGAATTTAAGCGCCACTGATATCTATTTTAGCAAAACCATGCCAAGGATTGAAATTGACCGGTTTCAAACTTCTCACAAAACTCACCCTGAAAGATATTAGCAATTAAATTAAACTGTAGAACTCCCCGAGAAGCTGTAAATCACAATCGATCAATACTTTTTAAGATATCAAATCAATTTTCAGTACGTCAAATATGAATCAATTTTCAGTATGTCAAATATGAAAGATGATATCATGATCTACACTAAAAACATAACAAATCCGAAAAAGAAACAGAACCAAGGAAACCAATTTATAACAACTAGAAGTCTTCAATTCCTATGGCAAGTAAAATTCAGCAGGATTTTCAAGTAATTACTTTGAGCAAATTGGCCCTCTCTATCCACTAGCCCTTGCATCCAAATTAAGAAAACAGGATTTGAGATAACTCCTATTCCAGAGCCACCTCATTTTACGCTAAACAAAAATAACCATCTACACCACTATATCATACAGCATAACAAGCAGCCTCGAATTTCGAGCTACCACATCATTATATTTAGTTTCTGTGACATCCACAACTCCCTGCTGTTAGTTATCAAGAAGTAGGGCCAGGCACTGTATACCCAACATTATGTGGGAAACCAGAGTCGAAACCTGTTGCTAATGGTTCTGCTGAATAATGAGCTTGAGGTGGCATATATGGCTCCGATTGAGGAACCGAGCCCTGAGGACCATAAGCCTGCTGAAGGCCTTGTGGATTGACCAAAGTTTGCGACATTGGAGGATACAGGGCTTGAAGACCAAGAGGCCCATACATACTTTGATGACCTTCATATCGCTTAAGTTTTGACATATGTTTCTTACCCGCCAGGTGGCGCTCATATACCTCCTGTGTGTCGCACTTGACATTGCACAACTGACAAATTATGGGGATTACCACTTTCGGTGGCTCATTTGCCCTACGTGTACTTTTCCCATTTCGACCACCTCTCATCTTGCGTTTTGTCCCACGTTTCTGAACCCCAGACTGATTTTCAGCCTCTGCTGGTTTAACAGATGATGAGTTCTCCAAACCAACAGATTCTGCTGGTGGGATTTGTACCAATGTTTTTTCGGAAACAGGTTCTGTGCTAACGGCAACAGGTTGCAATTGTCCAGCTCTCTCCAGGTTCTTCTTGTGTTTCTTACCATTCTTGTGCTGCTCAAGGAGATCCAAGGCTGTGCAATCGACTCTGCACAGTTCACACCGAAAAGTTTGTCCAGGTGGTTTGTTAGGAACTGTGGTTTTCGGTTTCTGTTCCCTCTGGTTATCTGCTTCTGCTGTAGGTTTTGCTACCTCATCAGTGGAAAGTTTAGAGGTTGAAGATGAGGATCCACCCTTCCCTGAGATGTGGCTGAAACTGGCCCTAGTCCGACCACGACCTCTCCCACGGAATGGTGGGCCAGTGACACCCGTCCCAGGTGGGCGATTGCCGAAATTCCCAGATCCACGCCCTCTATAGGACCTGCCACCCCTTGTACCAACGCCCACGTTGGTAGGCTGGGCAACCTGCAACAACATAATATCATTAGTCAACTTTCTACAGGAACACAGAATTCTGCTTCTAAAAGTGCATGACAAGCAAGCAGCTATACACTGTTTTCTAATGCGACCAAATAACAAAAACTGCTTCTTTTGAGGAATAAAGTAGAAACGCTTGTTCATAAGCAATAAGACAATACTGAACCTGGCCCTAGTTGCTTCAGCCTTTGTCTTTCCACATTAGGAGTAACAGTCTTTTCTTGCTCAACCATACAGATATTTTAATAAATGATAAGTTGACACCCGCACCATCAACTAACTTTCTGTATCGTAATGGTTTGTTAAGGAATACAGACTCTATTATAACCAAGTTAAATAATAAATTTTGTTAAAGACCTCCCCAAATGTCCTCCAGGGCAAATTTAAGTTCCAACATAATGCACATAGCTGAAGGACTGAAATCTTTCGAGGAGCTTCGATGAGCTTCCTATGCAGATACATAATTCTAATCTATAAAACATCTAAAGATATTAGAATCTAGAATAGTTCTTTACATTGTAAATACATGGTTCATTTTTTAAAAATTGCAAAAATGCTTCCACATTCTTAACAAATTGACCAAGGAATCCAAAGATAAATCTACATGCATGACCATTCTTATGGTCAAAAAAATAGTAAGGAAATACATAACCATTTTATCTGTGTTTTAAATACTAAATCATCTAAGTTTGGCAATAATGCAAGACTTGTTTCTAGATCTAAACGAACCTAATTGTGTTTTCCTCAGCCTATTAGGCAATCCAAGCATTTTCACCATTAATCAAAGGGAACGAGCTAACTATTAAAATCGTTTGCAGTACCAAGGATTCGTGAGTATTGCTTAAGACAGCTGATTCCCATTTCCTTTGTAATTAGCAGTGTCCAAATATATGATTTTAAAGTGAATCAAATTAAGCAATTATGATTCAAGCATAGCATATTTAGCACAAGGAGTCCATCCCGTTACTACCGTAAAGGAAAGATAATCTCTAACAAGCATAGTAGTCAAAAAGTTAGGATATACGATATGTATCTCTCTAGAATTTTGCACCAATTTAAAATCATATCTGTTTTTGTTAAAATTATTTCGATGCACACAATGTATCATATAACTTGGTCTGAGAAGCTTGGATACAAACGGGTTTAGATACAGACATGGGACATGTCAATTGTAAGAAAATGGAGATACAAATATCCCTAGGATGTAGCAATTTAGTACAGTTAATATTCTATTGCTCATAAATATGCTAAAAAAGCTATAAAATATTAAATTAAGAGAAAATGGTAACAAGTTTGCACAAAACTCTACCTAGGCAACTTTTTTTGCATAATTGAATATATTATAATACAATGTACATTATCTATCACCCTTTTTGTAAGCAAGTTCTCTATACCGTTGGTATACATTTTCTAAACCATCTACCTTGGATGCATGACATGTGTCTACTTATACATGTGGGGGTCACGATATATGCACATGTGTCATCCGTCCAAAGCCCGCAGGCATAAAAAATCTATACACTGTCTGTGAATAGAAAATTAAATTCTTTTCCTGATTAATATCAAATTTCAACTCAAGTAGAACATAACTAAAAGCAAGTCATTGTCCATTGATACATCATTTGAATTCTCCAACAAGTATTTGAAGTTTCCAAAAATAATTACTTAAGAGACAGTCCAAAAGGAGTGTCTGACACATATACATGTTAAACAGGGATATAATATCCATTTTAGTGTGTCTGTGCTTCTTATAATATGGTGCATATTGCATCATACAATCTGGTACATTGAATGAAGCTATATCCAGTTCAAGGTTAAAATGTAAAACCTCAAAGACAAGACAATATCATAATTAAATGTTTTAATACAGGTTTGGCTTTTGAAAAAGAATCTTAACAAGTTTTAGGCTTTATGTCTTAAGATCTTGTGACATCGATAGGAAAATCAGTTATATAATTACATTTACGTTTTCCGTCAACTAAATTGTCAGAATATATATAAAAATAATGATTATACGAATATGAACCGGATGGAAACTTAATTACTTTAAGAGCAGACGATTAATAGAAAAGAAAGTTATTTAACAAATAATACATGTACGAAGATTGAACATTGTACTCAGAAGTTATCACCAACACTTTATTATGAATATTTATCTTATTTAATAATTTATTGTTATAACAGGGAGTTTAATTAGCAATTGAAATGTCAAAATCCTAAATATTTATGGTCAGTTTAACTTGATGTGAATATGCAATGGGACTTGTAAGTAAGAAAAATTGTGAAGTGACGGTACTCTTTAGTCATTCTAGTGTCCTATTTATGTTTCTTAAAGGTGCTTAGATTCCTGAGCATGTAATAACTTCTTTGAAGTAAGTACAGCTAATGCCTCAATGCGACAATACTTGGCGATTAGGTTATCGGCACGTAATATCTATCATTCTTGATTCTTTCAACTACTAAAGTCCAAATCCATTTGATTATTTACCCAATTGGAAAGTATCCCATACTTCTTCTATTCTTACACCATAGCTAATGTATTGTCAAGTAAATCCTAATACTTCAACCTTAATCGAGACCAAAGATAATTGACACGGTGCAGTGCATATAACAAGCTTGAAGATTTTGTACAGTTTCTAGTATTGACTTGGGATTTTCGATGCAAAAATCTTGTTTAGTTGGGTTTTAATTTTCCAAAATCTAAGGACTTGGTTTACTGGCCATCAATTATTGAATCGGCCATCAAACATTTAAAAAACCAGTATTAACACAATCATCACAAAGTCACCACCTAATAACAACGTATAGGTGATAAATCAAACATTTACGTCATTACATAACATTTGCAGCTTAATTTTCAAAAGAGCAACAACAGATCATGTTTACGAACCGAGATATACTACTCCATCCACAAAATCTACCCAGTTCCCTTACCTGTTGATGTGGCGATGAAAATCTCAAGTCTAGTCACCAATGAGATACATCTAAAACCACTCATATTCAAAGATTATAGTTTCAACATCAGTGGTAAGGGAATCGGGTAGATTTTGTGGGTGAAAGCATCATTTTTCTCACGAAACAAATTTCCTTTTGACTTTAATAGATCATTTACTTGTGCTCCTTTTGTTGCAAGGATTACTTGTGAGAAAATATGATAGAAAGGAAAATCTCTTTAAAAAAACCTTTAATTCCAGTACAATATTTTCCTTTAAGAAATTTTTGCACCAAACACACTATAAGAGAACAAGAAAAAGAAAAATATTCGTGGAGAACCAGTGAGTTGTGGGCTCCACAGTTGTGCTAGTTTTCTTAAGTTTTATTCATGTTTTGATAGTTCCACATCGAATTGGATTGCCTTTATTTGGTGTTCTTCCTTATTAAATAATCAGGTCTTTAGTTTTTGTTATCAAGTTGAACTTCTAATTACCTATTTTTTAATTGGCCTCTTTTAAGGTGGGCTTAATAGTTTGAGACAATTTCTTATATATATAATATTTAAATTTGATTGGTAGAATTGCCAATCAAAATGTAATGACTTCTTTGCAATATGTTGTCACCTTTAAGAAATATATGTTGTGATCCTTACCCAATCAAATTTAAAACATAAGTCACTTTTGTGCATAGTGTTCCTAAATTTTATTCTTATTTTGATAGTTCCGCATTGATTAGGATTGCCTTTACTTGGTGCTCTTCCCTATTAAATAACATGTCTTTTGTTTTTTAAGACAATCTCTTATATATATAATATAGTTCAAGTTTGATTGGTAGAATCGCCAATCAAAATGTAATGACTTCTTTCCAATAATCACTTTTAAGAAATATGTTGTAATCCTTACCCAATCAAATTTAAAACATAAGTCACATTCGTCCATAGTGTTCCTAAGTTTTATTCTTGTTTTGATAGTCCCACATCGAATGGGATTGCCTTTACTTGGTGTTCTTCCCTATTAAATAATCATGTATTTAGTTTTTTTTTATCATGTTGAACATCTAAGAGTATGTTTTTTAATTGGCCTTTTTTAAGGTGGGTTTAATACTTTAAAACAATTTCCTTTATATATAATATAGTATACGTATAAATGGTAGAATTGCTAATCAAAATATAATGATTTTTTTGCAATATGTTATAACCTTTAAGAAATGTGTGGTCAAATATATAGTCACTTGAAGTGACAAAATTGCAACCAATGGCAAAATTTACAAGTTATCAATTTTTTTTAATCATTTTAAGAATGCATTTCTCAAGTAAAAATACATTTTGGGAATAAAATTATGTTTTAAAGTTGATTGGGTAAGGATTACAACAAATTTCTTATAGGTGATAACATATTGCAAAGAAATCATTGCATTTTGATTGGTGATTCTACCAATCAAATTTAAACTATTTATATATATAAGATATTGTTTTAAACTATTAAGCCCACCTTAACAAAGGCCAATTAAAAAATAGACCCTTAAAGGTTCAACTTGATAATAAAAATTAAAGACATGATTATTTAATAGGGAAGAACACCAAGTAAAGATAGTCTTGTTCGATGTGGGACTATCAAAACAAGAATAAAACTTATGAACATTATGCACAAAGGTGACTCATGTTTTAAATTTGATTAGGTAAGGATTACAACATATTTCTTAAAGGTGATAACATATTGAAAAGAAGTCATTACATTTTGATTAGCGATTCTATCAATCAGGTTTAAACTATATTATATAAATAGGAAGTTGTCTTAGAGTATTAAGCCCACCTTAAAAGAGGCCAATTTAAAAACAAGCTCTTAAAAGTTCAACTTGATAACAAAAATTAAAGACATGTTATTTAATAGGGAAGAACACCAAGTAAAGGCAATCCTATTCGATATGGGACAATCAAAACAAGAATAAAACTTAGGAATAATATGCACAAAAGTGACTTATGTTGTAAATTTGATTGGGTAAGGATTACAATATATATTTCTTAAAAGTGATAACATATTGCAAAGAAGTCATTACATTTTGACTGACAATTCTACCAATCAGACTTCAACTATATTATATATTATATATTATATATATATAGGAAAATGTCTTAAACTATTAAGCACACCTTAAAAGAGGC
>MKEJ01014095.1:0-19401 GCA_001753735.1 Embelia ribes
GACAAGTACTGCAATTGGATGGTTTTATTAGATTTACTGCAGTTACGCTGTCGAATTTTCTTTAAATTTTATCTGAGATTGGAGTATATTATGTTTAGATGTTGTGTGTTTGTGGGTTTGGTTCTGGATTTCACATTCGCAACCCCGGATCTTGGGTGGTTGGGATTTGGGGGCGCGACAATTATTTCTTCCTGGTACTATGTAATTATAAATGTAGAGGAACAGAGGATAATAACAAGCATGCATAGGCTACCGGGGAGGCGGTAGCACTTTGTATAGTCTATATAGGCCATTATTAGTGTATGCTATTATCTATATTTGGAACTCATTATGTAGAATTGGTGTTATTTTTAGCCATGAGCACTTAGGTTGATCGCGTATGCATACGCATTATTATTTTGTAGTTATTGTTGTATATATTGTTGTGGATTGTTGTATTATGGCACTTGATATATATATAATCAAGCTTTATTTATTATTATAGATGTATGTTGGCAAGGACGACATATAAATATTTTGATTTTCTTTTGGTTATTATCATTATTATTATTTTTTTCTTTGTTTTCTTTTTATTTTCCTTAAGTAACTATTAGCTTACGACCCCGGGTTCGTGGCTAGAATTCAGAGTGCGATGGTATGGGCAACCTTTTAGGTTCATATTTGTTGGATGGAGTTCAGGAAGTCATTGTTGAAGTCATTGTTGCAAGGGCCGGATGTTATTTAGCAAACATAGGAGGTAATAAATGTGATTAGGTAAAGATTGGTAATAGTGCAAAATCATTAAAAGAGTTATGGTAATAAGAGGAGACACCCATTATCCTTTAATGAGGGAGATCACATGTCTTTTAAGGTTTCGTCTTAGAAGAGAGTAATACAGATCATAAAGAAGGGAAAATTGTAGGCAAGATTTATGGAACCTTTCCAAATCATCGAGAAAGTTGGGAAATTGGCATACGGATTGGTATTGCTACCATAGTTAGAGAATGTACATCTAATTTTCCGTGTATTGAAGTTACAAAAGTACAAACCAGAACCATCAAATATTGCTGATCATTCGGATCTAGTAGTAGAGGAAGACGTGACAATGAAGCACAACTGGTGATCATAGTGAATTGCCATGATAATGTATTATGAGAAAAAGTGATACCTCTCGTACGAGTACTTTCGAGGCATCACGTAGTTAAAGAGTAGATGTAGGAACGGGAGAAAGATATACAGAGAAAATTTTTGGAGTTGCTTTTAGGTATAGTTTAAACTTTGAGGATGAAGTTTATTTTTTTTGGGGAAGAGCTAAAGGCCTAGTAAATTATGTGTCATGTAGCTATAATATTACTGAAAGTTATATTATTGAAAGTTAATTTCCCAATTCTAAATACATACGTTCTATTTCTTTTTATTTACAGAAATAGAGAGGAAGAGAAGGTTCCCCTGAGTAAAACCTATTGAATCAAAGGGTAGAGTCATTCTGCTCGATGATCTAAAAGTGGATTCATGTTCCTCTCATCGTTTTGTTCTTCGTGACGTAAGATTTATCCCCAAACTCTTTCATATTCATTCATATTGAACCCTAATCAATCAAAGACGTGTCTAAAGGTTAATTGAGGCTCGAATAATCAATTGATTGCAAATTATCTATCAATTATTCGTAGGTTTTATTGTTTTATTAGTGTGTGTTCAGGTAGTGGTGTCTAGGGTTTTCTCTCTAATCTTTTTAGGGGGAACTTTATTGATTTCAAATAAGGTACGTTGTGAATTCGGAATCCAATTGTAAGGAAATTTTATGTTTGAGTTATTTGATCTTAATTGGTGTAATTGTGTGTTGGATTGTTGAATTTTGGGTTGGAAATTTGTAATGTAAATATGTTTAGGGCGAGTACTATTTGGTCTGGATGAAAAGGCATTTGGTCCAGATGAGAGGTATTTTTATCCGGCCGAAAAACCCGCCAGGACAAGATTTTGCTGCTTGGGAAAATTTTGTCTTTACTTGCTTAAACTAAAACAACACATTAATGGATAATAAATAGTAGAATATTAGGTGTCGTATCATGTCGTGGTCAGAATATAATTGTTATTTATGACTGGACCTAAAACGTGTTGTTTATGTACTTAGCAAGTGTACTAGGGTACTGTCATAGTTTTCTCAATAAATTAATTATACTCTTACTTTCTCCTTGGTGTCCCAAAATGGGAAATGTTTGCGCTATATATACTAAAATAGCAGTTTAACAAATAAAAAAGTAAACAATAACAAAAAAAATCTTGCCTATGACGGAAAATTCGATAAATTAATTTCCACCCCCAATTAACCTAAATGATGAGTTCCGATTGAGTTTTTCTAGAAAATCACCGAGCGTTTATTATCTGGTTTATTTTGATCTAGTGTGCTATCGGGAGTTTGTTATACTCCATAACTACGTCTAGACGATTCCTAAGTTACCTTAGACATGTTCGAGAACCATAGATTTTTAGATTAAATCAATTTTTAAGATTAAGATTCTCCTAAATGATAAGTTCTTATTGAATTTGTCTAGAAAATAACAAATATTTTTTATCTAATTTATTTGGACCTAGTGTGCCATCAAGAGCGTGTCAAACTCAATAAATATGCCTTGATGATTTCTAAGTCAGTTATGATAAGTTTGAGAACCCTAAATTCCTAAAATAATGTTTTATGGATTAAAATTTAGAGAAATCGTTCTCATCAATTAGTGTATTAAGGGGTTTGACTAATCTATTTTCATCTTCTAGGTAAGCATAAAACTACCATAATATAATGAAATTAAACATAATAACAAAAATTGAAAGTATAAAAACGTAAATATTACAACATGAAAATTAAGACATGAAAATAAAAACATGGCAATTAATTAAATAATAATTATAATAAATAAAGCTTGAAAATTAAACAATTTAAGCAAGTAGAAATTATACTTGCAAACTTGATGAACTAGAAATTAAAAAAAAAAAATTAAGAAAAGAAAACTTCACCAAATTAAGTTACAATCAACAAAAACTTGTCTTCGACTTACAAAAAAGAACAAAACAAAAAGGACAAAAAGAAAAGGAGGAAAAAAAAAAAAGAAGACGGAAATGGGAGTAAAAACTGAGAAAAAGAAAAAACTAATCGAAAAGTTGTATGAAGAATATATGAATGATCAACTCCTTTCATAACCAAGAAGAAGTCATTGAACTTGAATGTCTTTTAAGTCTTCTTAAGTTGAGTATTGGTTTGAGGTGTAGTATCTGAGAGGGTTGAGTGCTGGGAGGTTGAGAGGTTGAGTATTGGCATTGAGGTAAATGTGTGAGAGGGGTAAGTGTTAGGAGGTTGAAAGATTGAATGTTGACATTGGGGTAGAGTATGTAAGAGAGTTGAATATTTCCAAAGGCAATAGTTGTTAAACCTTAAGTATAATCCCATTTTGCTTAATATTTTTTCATTTTTATCGATTTATCATGTACGACCCTATAAGTTAGGGGACTAAAATGAAAATAAAAATTGGGGGACTAAAGTGTAAATATTTCAATTTCATTTTCATGTGTAATTAGAAAGTGATAAAAATGGTGAATTTTATACATGTTTGTTGCCCATTTCACATCTAACAATAAGCAAATTTTTAGCAAAGAACAAGGTGAGAGAGGGTGTTGATTATCTTGATCAAGATTTGATCATTCCGGTAGCAAACGAAGGCTGAAAGGGGGCACTAATTTTGGTTTTGGCATTCTCTATTCGTTCTCATCATTTTGATGTAAGTATTGCTATCATTTCTTCTTGAATTTCTAGTAGTATAACCTATGAATCATTCTGTTTATGTTTGAGGTTTCGTTTATTGATTCCAATCTTATTTTCTTGCGATTTGTCGCTTCTTTTTCGTTTAGGAATCGAGTTTCTGGGTAGCTAGTTCTTGTGACTTTTCCAAGACTTCCAAACCACCATTTCATCGCCGGATTAGGTATGCTCTAGAATTTGAATCCTATGCTATTAAGTTAATGAAGAAAATGTTAGTTTTGAGGTTGTTAAAACTGATTAAAAATTTATATGAAATCGAAGTTGAATTTCTATCTTTTCTGGAAATTTGGTGCAAATCAAGTATTTCGGCTACTGATTTGACCCATCTACGGTTCAAATGAAATGTTTCTCAAAACATGAAAGTTGTAGATAAATGAAATATCTATTTAACTGGAAAATTTTAGCTTGAACGAAATTATGGTTTGAGAAATATGACCAAAATATCGAACTATTGTCAGTCTTTCATTAATGCGACCTGAACACTTTGGGCTCTATTTTGACCCTACTATGATTTGTATAATGTATGGCCATAAAAGATGATAATAAGGCCTTTTTGGATTAGATTTGTAATTCCAAATACTATTTGGAACTTGTTGTATAACAATATTGTTGTTTAGAATATTGGGGCATTACAGTTTGTATCAGAATTCTAGGTTTACGAACCCCTAGGGAGCTGCAAGTTATTGTGTCTTTTGGTTAGGAAATTTCAAATGAGTTGCATCTAGACTTTTAGGAATTTAGATATCTAAGAAGTTCTAAATTGTTCTACACATATCTAAAACCTCAATCCCGTCGCATTACCTTATCCTTGATTTTCCTGATTAGCTTTTGGAGACTATTGTCGACACTTAGCTCTGTATTAGATAGACAAGGGATGCCTTGTAGGTCTTACACAAATCTTTGGTAATGGACGAAGTCAACAATAAGTTAGTAAAAATTTTCTACTTTTGCTTTTCCTTTCGCGCGTGTTACTACTTGGGTACATGTGATTAATCTTTCGTAAATGTTCCTACTTTGTTAGATGGCTCATGGAGGACATGGTTTTAGATGGGGATATGGTGGATGAGGTGGTCATGGTAGGGCACTAATTCCTATTCTCTTAGCGGCACATGCGCATCCTAAAAAGGAGGTTTCCTCGGTAGGAGTTCAGGGAGACATTCCTACGACTCGGGGGATTTCTACACTTGCGCCAGTAGTAGGAGTCAATGGGGCTATAATGGCACCTGTATTAGTGAACCTACCACAATTGACTACTATATTGGCTCAACAAATGACTCAACATACTAAGGTGATATAGATTGCATTCGCCAATTTGGGAGCACAACAACTTGCACCACAACATGTTGGGGACTAGGTCATTAGAGTACATATTGAGATCAGTCGGTTTAAGATTCTAATATTCTGTGGATGTGCTAATTTAGAGGGGGATAATACTTGGGTATCCAATCTAAAGCATCATTTCTGTATGTTAGGAGTGACTGATAGAGTTGTCATGGTACGCATAGCTCCACGATATCTGCAGAATGAGGCTGTAAAGTAGTGAAAGAGTTACATCTGAGTACGTGATATCACTAGTATGATATGGGATAAGTTCAAAGAGGCATTACTGAATCAGTATTATTCCCAAAGATTTAAGGATGGCAAGGTTCAAAATTTTCTGGCTATTACTCAGGATAGTCATAAGGTTTTGGAGTACTTGACAGAGTTTATGGCTTTGAGCAAATTTGCTTTACGCGGTACTCCAATCGAGGAGGACCTTGTGAAGTAGTTCGTTGAGGGTTTGAGAACCCACATTCGATATGTTGTTGCAATGATTGACCTAAGAGAGGCAGGTATAAGGGAAGAATAATCGGGGACTAGAATTGAATCAGGGGCAGCAGTTTTAAGGACTGAATATTCAGAGAAATAGGAAGAGAGGCTATGATGATAAAACGTCTAGACAGTTTGTTTGCAAATTGAACTTTAGTGGGGTAGGATCTTTTAGTGGGGGTCTTAAGAAGTGCAATAAATATGGAGATACTAGACATGTTATTACTTATTGCCCATTAGTCTAGTGCTTTAACTGTGGAGATTTGGGGCATACATAGAAGGTATGTCCGGGTTCGAAAGTTCCGAGTTAGAATCCTCATCAGGCAATATCAGTCCAGCAAGGTAGGCCATTCCAGTCGGGGGTTACTCAGGGTTGTGGTAGATACCGGGGGACTAGAAACCATGGAGCTGCATTTACTTCTACATCAACAGCACCACATCTGTATGCACTTCCTGTTGTACCTGCTATTTTAGTAGATGCGTCTATTATTCGAGGTACATTATTATATCATTTATTATATGTACATGTTCTTTTTAATACTAGTGAATCTCGATCTTTTATTGTTGAGAATACGGTTAAATTTTTTGGATTAGTGCTTGAGTTATTAGACACACATATTTCAGTAGATACTCTATTAGGTAGGCATATCATTCCGAGTTTTCTGTGTCGTCGTTGTTATATTCTCATTTCTGGTCATGAGTTCGCTTGTGATCTTCTCGTTCTGGATACGTTTGGATTTTATATTATTCTGGGCATAGATTGGTTGTTGGACAATCGAGCTATAATAGAATGTGATTATCGTCAGATTACGTTGCATCCACTAGGATGGCTTATTATTCGATGTATTGGAGAATGGGACATTCCTCAGGTGATTGCAGGGCCAACAAATGACACTCTTATCTATCTTTTTACCAGTTGCTGAGACTACGGGAGTACATTCAAAGTTACCTCTCATTGTTCGTAATTTTTCAAATATATTTCCGGAGGATCTTAGTGGGCTATCGCCACATCAAGATGTGGAGTTCACAATAGACTTTATTCTTGGTATGTGTCCATTTTTTGTGGCATCGTACCGTTTAGCTCCTGCTACAATGGGGGAGATGGAATGCTAGATTACTAAGTTGCTAGATAAGGGTTACATTCAACGTAACTCTTCACCTCGAAGTGCTTCGGCCTTATTTGTTCATAAAAAGGATGGATCGATGAGATTATGTATAGATTATCAAAAATTGAATCGGGTTGCCATTAAGAATAAGTACCCTATGCTAAGGATAAATGATTTGTTCGACTAGTTGAAGGAGTCAAAATATTTCTTGAAGATTGATCTGAGTTTGGGCTATCACCAGTTGAGAATTCGAAAGGAAGATGTGGAAAAGACTGCATTACCATTCAGCTAGAGAATGTTCATCCAGTCTTTTACGTACCGATGTTACAGAAATATGATCCAGATCCATCTTACGTAATTGACCATTCTAATTTGGTGGTAGAGAAAGATATGGCATTCGAGGTTCGACCAATGAGTATCATTGATGGCCGAGAAAAGGTAATATGCGGGAAGGTAATCCCTTTGCTTCGAATGCTTTGGAAGCATCACAACATTGAGGAGCAGACCTGGGAATGAGGAGAGGATATGCGAATCAAATTTCCAGCATTGTTCTCAGGTATGAATTAAACTTCGAGGATGAAATTTCTTTTTAGGGGGAAGAACTATAAGACAATATAAGTTAGAGGACTAAAATGAAAACAAAAATTAGGGGACTAAAGTGTAAATATTTCCAATGCATTTTCACATGTAATATGAAAGTGACAAAAATGGTGACTTTTATACATGTTTGTTGGCCATTTCACATCTAACAAAAAGCAAATTTTCAGCAAAGAACAAGGTGAGAGAGGGTGTTAATTATCTTAATCAAGATTTGATCTTCTGAAAACAAATGAGGTGGAAAGGGGCACTAATTTTGGTTTAGGTATTCTCGATTCGTTCTAATCATTTTTACAAAAGTATTTCTATCATTTTTTTTGTGAAATTCTAGTGTTATAATATGTGAATCATTCCGTTTACGTTTGAGAATTCATTTGTTGATTCCAATCTTGTTTTCTTACGATTTGTTGCTTCTTTTTCATTTAGGAATCGAGTTCCTGGGAAGCTAGTTTTGGTGACTTTTTCAAGATTTTCTAGCCATCATTTCATCGTTGAATTAGGTATGTTCAAGAATTTGAATCCTATGCTATTGAGTTAATAAAGAAAATGTTAGTTTTGAGGTTGTTAAAACCGATTAAAAACTTATATAAAATTGAAGTTGAATTTCTGTCCTTTCTAGAAATATATTGGAAATCAAGTATTTTGGCCACTGATTTGACCCATCTAAACATGAAAGTTGTAGATAAATGAAATATCTATCTAAATAAAAAAGTTTAGCTTAAATGAAATTACGGTTTGAGAAATATGACCAAAATATCGAGCTATTGTCAGTCTGTCATTGCTGCGACCTGAGCACTTTGAGCTCTATTTTGACTCCAGAACTATTTGTATTATTGTATGGCCATAAAGGATGATAATAAGGCCATTTTGGATTAGATTTGTAATTCCAAATACTATTTGGAACTTGTTGCATGGCAATATTGTTGTTTAGAATATCGGGGCATTACATATTGGCTTCTAGTCTTCAAATTTCTGTACCTGAGTGTCCACTATGATCACAAATTCCCGACAAAATTTTGCATAGGCTATTTTGGCATTTTTGACATCTTTTTCCTGAAACAAACTTAAAAACACGTAATGCCTAAAAGTAGTGCATCAAATATCAAATAATTCTAGTTATTACTTATGCTTACAATTCTTATTTTATACAATTTTATACCCTAATCACACCCCTTACAACAAAAACTATCTAGAATGGCGTTTTCCAAATATCGCTCAAAACTCAAAAACACAGCGCTATGATGTTTTTTGTGATTGCCGCTTAAACGTTACTTATTCCACCATCGCTATGGCTTTCCCGGCGTTTGCCAAAAACGTTGGTGACACATCTAAAGCGACGTTTTCAAATATTGCTTTGAAACGTTAGTATAGATATCCTGTAGTGACATTTGTAAATGTTGCTTATGGGTTTGCACTAGTCACTAATAAATTATGTTGCAACATTTCGAAACTGTCAGTTAATTTAACTTTTTCAAATGTGGTTACATATCTATGCAACTTGTTAAACGTTGATAAAATAATGTAAACGGCTCTTACAAACATTGTGAATATATTGAAAAGTTATCTCATAAACGTCAATTAATAAAAAAACTATATTACGCCTGTCATTGTGACGTTTAATTAGCATAAATATAATAATAAATTAAAGGATGAAGGAAAGAATATGATAATTCATTTGGTGAAGACAAATAAATAAGAACACAAGTTGCTCAAGATTAACAAATCGCCACTTAACAATTCAAAGTTGAGAGAGCAGTATGGCTAATAAATATAAATCTAGAATGAACAAGGAGCACAAACTAACAAATATAATAAGAACTAGCAAATGGATGACAGGGTGATTTGGCAATACCCACGTCTAAATTGTCAAAGTTCCAAGCTGTAATACATCCTTTGAACTTCTGGTATGTTGTTTGTCTTGCGCTTCATATAAACAAACATTATAGCACTAAATGGGAGAAAAAAGATGATATACTCCCACAATTTTATCAAGTCCAGTAAGGACTAGAGGATTATACTCCCACAAGAACAAGCAACCAATTCATTCCGGGATGTTCCAAAAGATAACAAATTGAGAAAAAGATAAATATGCCATGAAGATTATATGTAACAAAGAGTAAAATAGGAATTTTCTCCAAAAGAGAGGGCTTATTGAAGAGTTTGGCACTTCATCGAGCACTTGGTATACCTAAATATATTGATATGTAGCTAAACTCAACAATCAACTGAAATATTGACGCCTGATTGTATTCAATGAACCCAAAATACTTACAAGATTAACACATAACACATTCAATTGGAAAGAGCCATAAAGATATGAGAGCACTTAGTATACCTAAATATATTGATATGTAGATCAACACCTGCCCCTTTTGAGAGAGATGGTGATGTTAGCGTAACGAGAGATGTGCAGATACGGGAGAAAAATAATAATTATATATTATATTTGAGCGCTTGATTTCAACATAAAAATTTATATTTTAGAAATTGACAAAATTAGTCTCTTTATAAAAAAAATTAAAAATTATTACAACAATTATATATTATATAATAAAATACAAAATATATATTTTCTAATCTTAACTAAGGTTCCATGATTTTTGTGAAAATAAATTCTTTTTTTAATAGAAAAATTATGAACAATATATTTTTATACTAAGAAATCTATCGTAATATTTTAAGAAAATGAGAAATATAGAAACACTAATGTAACATGTTTATCTCCTTTGATTTCTGATTAGAGAAATTAAATGAGTGAGAAATGTTATTTAGAAAGACAGGTCGGAATGGTCTTATTTTTGTTTTTCAATATTTTCACCATAATTGTCGAAGCAAATTTCTATTTATCTGGGGTAGTATAATTCTACGAGATGCAAGAAGAGGGTGCAAATGTGTTGGAGTTCGCTAGCTATCCAACTCCACCCAAGCTCACTTACTAAACGAGCTAAAAAATTTAAACTCCAAAATCTCTATATGACAAGATGACTATCGCGTGCATAAATTTGCACGGCTGAGGTGAAAACAATTAGAACCGAGAGAGCCAGCATACCAAAGACCGATATATATACTTAAGAAGCCTTAAACCAAACCTTAACGCTATTTCTTTGCAAAACTTACAAAATCGGCTTTGTAACAAGCATACGTGCACGCTCACGAATAGGTTGGTACGTGAATTTGTTGACCATTGATCGGAACTATGTATGGTATTTGTTGCATAGACGTGGCAAGGACAGCCACTACAAACCAATATATGGATGTGTATGAAATTAGTACGCCAATATACATAAATAGTGCAAACATAGTAGTTGTAAGGATAGGCATTGAAATTATTAAGGTGCCCCAATGACAACCTTTGCTAGCCAAGCAAGAAGCTTTCTCTTCTCTGTTCCAATATATCGTAAAATGGGTCCCACTGAAAACATATAAAAAAACATATAAAAACATAAAAACATGACAGAACGCCACACGTGTACATTTATTGCTGCCCTCATTGTTTAGCTTGTCTTCATTTGGCATTTTTGTGCCAACTTTTTTTTTTTTAACAAAAAAAAAAAAAAAGTGAAGATGGCTAGAATTGTTTCATAGACACAACATGGAATTTTACGGTACAATAGTTAGTCGATCGTTCTTACATGCAGCTAAAGTATATATGGTCTGGCGGCCTCTATCAAATTTATCTCTTCTTCGATTAAGTATAGAGGTGACACATCCTTACAATTTATTTATTTATGTGCTTAAAATACGATTGGAACAATTATTGCTAAATGTGCCAAACATATTTAAATTGTATCTAAGAACTAGCTAGACGGTAAACGATAAAAATTGAGATATTGCTAGTTATATTATCTCGCAAGACGGTAATTGCTTCCATGTATGCTCCAATTTGAGGCGAAATAAAAGAAATATGTCTCGCTGCTCTTGCTATGGTACCATTCCGATTTAATGTGATTAGATGGCCCTCACCTTTAGTTGAATATAAATGAGAATTAGCATGTTTTCTAATTTATCATGTGTCACCTCGATTTATAATTTAGCTAATCAGATGACCATGCGTGTCCTCTAAGTGAAGGACACATAAAATCATGTCATAAGAACCACTAGATTATGTCACTAACAATGTATAACAATTTGGAGAGGGGGAGAATCTATATATATATTGTTAAGAGTAAAGCCTAGAATTATGCGCCAAAAGCATAATAATTAATAGTAGGGTGAATTATATACATTATATATGTACACGTTACGATAATATTGCCCGAGTCTCTGTGGCGAGGACTTGTAAGCCGAGCGACTGTTAAGCTTTGCACCACCGTCATTGGGATTTGTTGGTGAATAAAAGGATAGCCCACTTTTTTTTTCTTATTTCCCAAAGCATAAACACGAAAAATAAAGCTTCTAGAGAACACTCTTGAGATTATCCCAAAAAAAATAAAGAAAGAAAGTAAACACCTACTAGAGTTAACAAGAACAAAATATAGATGTTACTAAAGGAGTGTGAGTTCACACTCGGATATGCGATAAATATAGATGTTGCATATGCAAGTATTGTTATTAGTCTTACTCTAGTTATAAGATTCGAATGGGACACGAATGAAATGCATATAACACATGGTAACTTCTCATCGACGATTAGGGGTGTAAACGAAGAAAAGAGCCAAATCAATTATTTGATCAAGGCTAAAAACATAGCCCAAACCCCATAATTTGATGTTTCTCTACTGCCCACAAACCTCTTCACTATACTTAACTATTAAATTTTACAAAATAGGCATCATTATTTTTTACATATAAAAAAAGCCTTTATTAGAGAGGCAAACAAAAATAATTATCTAGCCCAGCACTTGCAGTGGAGACTGCCCTTCATCTGATATATCAAATAACAAAACTCATCACTCTTGCCCAAAGCATACACAATATCTACCATACTAGGCCTCACAAATTTTTATAACAATTATGAAAAAATTTGTAATTTTTTAAATAATTTCTATTGTTAAATCCTTGAAAAAAATATACAATCCTCTAACATTAGTCTGTATGACCTAGTCCTCTCTAGCCGGAGATCCTAATTCCACCCATTGTCCTTACATTTATCTCTTGTTTGATTAAATGTAGGTGATAAAGTCCTTAAAATTTATTTGTTTGCGTGCTTAAAATACGAATGGAACAATAATTGCCAAATGCGCCGGGCATATATCTAAATTGCATCTAAGAACGAATATCTTGAAGCATTGCATGAAAGTGAACGATACAAATTGAGATCTTGTTAACTATATTATCTTGCAAGTCATGTATTGCATGCTCATATATATGCTCCAACTTTTAGTAGAATAAATATATGAGATAATATTCAAGATATATGTCTTGCTATACTGTTACCTTTAGTTGAATATAAATGGAAATTAGCATGTTGTTCAATTTAATATGAGTCACTTCTATTCAGAACTTAGCCAATCATATCAATATCATGTCTCCTCTAGGTGAGGGGACACGTAATACAATGGCGTTATGCTCCATCGTTTCATATTACGTGTCATTTAAGATAATGATACGAGGATAATCAATTAATTCAAGAGAGATATTCTCTCCGTCTAACTTATGTAGTTACTATATTTTGGAATGTCTATGATTATCCACTTTCAAAAATAGATTTCATTAAATTTGATAATTTTACTAAACTATCATTATTTAATGTGCTTTGTAATCTTAAATGTTCACATTTTTTAAATATATTATTCATAAATTTAAAAAAAAAAAAAAAAAAAACAATAGCAGTTAATGCATGAACACTTATTTATTGTTATCTTAACAATAAGTTCGATTTTTTGTACAAGATAAAATAAATTAGACTGATGAAATACTTAATATGAAAAGGAAAAGATTCTACGGAACAATATTTTTATAATATGAAAAGAAAGGAGTAAAATTCGGTGAAAGAAAAACATCTTTTTCCTAAGAGCAATTTAGTTGCCCATTTATATGCGCCAAAACCACAATTAATAATAATCCCACGTCGCTTAATTAGGTGAATTATACAGCGTATATATGTATGTATACATTTTGATAATATCATTGCCCGAGTCCTGTGGCGAGGACTTGTAACCACAGCGTCAGTTATGCTATGCAGCACCGTCGCGGGCCGTAGACAGACTGGGCTTTGTTGGGTGGAAAGGATATGTGGGCTTTTGTAAGGGACGTGGGTGAGGCCCACTTTCACTGATTCAACCACGGAGCCCCCAAAATCTTGACTTCAAAAGATCTGGGCCGGAATTGTATACAATTGGCCCTCCAACAAAACATGTTCAGACGGCATGGCCCAAATTTTTTTTTTTTCTTTTTTTTTTTTTTGCTTATTTTACTAAAGCATAAAGATGAAAAATAAAGCTTGTAGAAGACACATTCTTGAGATTATCCAATAAAAAGAAAACACATTCCTGAGGATTGGCAATTACAAAACCAACTAAAGTAGTAAAAATCATGAACAAATGCTAATGCAATTAATAAGACCAAAATATAGATGTTACCAAAGGAGTGCAAATTCACTCGGATATGCGATAAATATGGACGTTACATAAGTATTGTTATTAGTCTCATCCCAGTTATAAGATTTCGAATAGGACACGGACGAAAGGCATACTTTTTCATTGTTCTTAATATAACCCACGGCGACTTCTCATCGGCAATTAAGGCCGTAAACGAAGAAAAGAGCCAGATCAATTATTGATCAATTCCGAAAACATCGCTGAAAACCCATTATTAGATGTTTCTCTACCGCCCACAAACCTCTTCACTACACTTTTTAACATAACTATCAATATTTTACAAAATAGGCATCATTATTTTTTACATATAAAAAAGCCTTTATTAGAGAGGCAAACAAAACTAATTATCTAGCCAACACTTGCAGTGGCGACCGGCTTTCATCTGATATATCGAAAAACAACTCATCGCTCTTGCTCAAAGCATACACAATATCTACCATACTAGGCCTCTTCGAAGGGTCTTTATGCAAACAAGCAATCGCAATGCCCATAACATTCATGATACTCTCCATTGGACAAGATTCTCGAGAAAGGATTTCGTCCATCCATTTTCCCACTCGTCTCACCCTCCTCTCTTCACTCCCGTCCAAAATCCCATCCACGCACATCCACAAGACACGCCCCTCCCCGTCCATGGCTTCTTTCCCCGAAACAAGCTCCAGAAGAACCACCCCGAAAGAGAAAACGTCCATCTTAGTTGAAACAATCCCATCGGCTATGTACTCGGGGGCAATGTATCCTTGAGTTCCGACAATGTGCATTGTTATCGCATTGCAACCCGACCTCGCTAGCCCGAAATTGGCAATTTTTCCCCTCCAGTTCGAGTCTAGGAGAATGTTGCTACTCTTGATGTCCTTGTGGACTACTCGCGGCCTCGTGTGTTCGTGTATGTATTGAAGACCATTTGCCACGTCAATGGCAATTCTTAGCCTTGTTTTCCAATTTAGCATTTCGTTCTTGTTGCCATGTAACCACGAGTGAAGGGATCCGTTTTCAATGTACTCGTAGACTAAGTAGCAACCCGCGTCTTCAGGGTCTATGCAGAAGCCTTCTAGCTTGACCAAGTTGCCATGGTTAACCTTCGTAAAAATATTAATATATAAAAATAAATAAATAAAAATTCTAATATGGGTACCAAATAAAAGAAAAAAAGTGCGGAAAAATAATTTCCTATATGACAACCTGACAACTACCCATTATATATTATGAATTTAGGAAGGTTATCAAACCACTTAATCATGTGTTCCAACTTAAATATTCAAACAAAGGGCCCAACTTAATCTTTTATTACAACCTAATTTAATTTTTTATTATGTGACTGTTGTCTAATTGTTTTTCATCTGAGACATACATTGCATTTCTGATCTAATCTATTAGCACCAAAGAATAAGACAAAGTACTGCACCTAACTATTTTTTAAAATCATATGGCTTAACTAATCTATTTTTAGCAGGGTAATTTCTCTGTTTCCTCAGATTCCGTCCCTTTTATCGAAAAGCGTAAAATTACGAGTCTCGTTAACAAGTGGCAAAGACAGTTGATAAGCCTCCTTAATCTCTTTAGATGAAGTTTTCGCAACCTAAAACTTTTTGTGAAATGCATGGTTCCTACGCTGATAAACATTTTTACGAAATGCAAGCAGTGATAGGCCTTGAGATTGGTTCAAGTATTACAGTTAACCAAGAGTATCATATTCAGCATACAATACTTGAGAAGATTGAAGAAATAACTAAAAAGAATATACGAAGTTGTATCTTAAAAAAAGTACTTTCCAAAGTACAAAAATAATAGGTTTAACTTTTTTAAACGATATCCGAACTGATGAAAAAGACAGCAACAACAAACCAAGCCTTAGTTCCAACATATGCGTCAACTAAATGCAACCTAAATAAGATATTACGTCAGGTCATTAATGTGAACTTTCCTACATCACCCATTCCTATGCAAGTTCACATGTGCTTTCATATATATAAATATGCTAAAAACATGATGGATAATTCACATAGATACTGTATTCTTTTTCTAATGCACACGTCTTTTAGAATCACTTGCATCTACTTCTTAAGCAACACTTCTATGAATACAACTAAAGAAAAAGGAAAACCGGTAATTTTGGATCCTTTTTTTATGAAATAAAATCATAAAAGCTGAAATCTCTCAATATTACCTTCTGCAAGATCTTGAGCTCTTCACAGGCATTCCATTTCATCTTCTTGATAGCATACAACTCATCACCAATACGACCTCTATACACAGACCCTTCAATCAAACACTTCTCACCAAACCCCTCAGTAGCTCTCCTCAGCTCCTCAACCTCGTACACCTTATACTTGTCCAAACACTCCGACACGTCAGTGACAAAGTTCATATCCATCCCCTTTGTAAACCCCTTTCCCGCTTTCGCCACCTCCTCATCACTCCCCATCCCTTTTTTCTTCCTCCACGCACGTTCTCTGTAACCAAACAGCCCACTAACCAGAATTAGCAATGCCCCACAAATACCCAATCCTATTCCTAATCCAACGACAGTCCCCTTATCCTCATTATCCCCATTTGATGAGGTATTGGAAACTATAGGCTGGTTTAGCTTTGGTAGCTTCAAAACCGGAACAAAAACAGTTTCGAAAGGGCTAACCCCATTCCCATTCACTTCAGTTATAGATTTTTCATTTGAACCGAACCTTGAAGCGATCGAAGCATAGGTATCGGATGGCTGAAGAACATAGCTGATGAGAAAATTAGATTGGTTTGTACCTGTTGGAGAATAAGAAAAATAATTAAAAAGTTGAGTTTGATCTTTAATGGCATTGGTACTTGACATGGGATCAGAGTCTGGATTATGAGTTCAATTTTATGCAAAAACACTGCAACACTCCAATTAAAAACTATCATAACAACAACAATAAGAAAAAGAAATTACACATTCATAGTTTTCCCTAAGATTTGGAAGGCTCAAAGTGAGTCCAGCCTTACATTGAAAAATGATATGATAATTGAAAGGTTGCGTTGCTAAGAGCATTCTCACGCGTCACTCTACATCGCTCCTATCCTGAATCTTAGGGGATAAATCTTTTCCCGAAATGCTCGTACCAGCATGTCTTATTCTATTTAATCTCCAAAATAATATAAATGATTTGCTATAATTATCCTCTTAAACTAAGGAACTACTCCATCCGTCCACAAATAATTAGTACAGTCAAATTAGAACGCATTTTCAGACAAAAGTCAAAAAGTACTTTTTAAAAATTTGGATTACAAATACCAATACTATCCCTATTAAGTTTTGTCTTTTTCTTATACCTATTGATTATATGTGGGATAAAATTGGTAATAAATTGTACTTTGTATTAAATTAATATATAAAAAATAGAGTGCACCAAATATTTTTGTATACTCCAAAAAAATGATTTGCACCATTTATTTGTGAACGGATGGAATACTATTCATCCAATAGGCCAACTAGAACTAGTAGGGGACTAGTGTTCAGTCACTAAATCCTTCATACATGGTTCAACCAAGTTATGTTGCATGTTTTATTCTTAAGTTTTGTCTTTTTTCTTATACCTGTTGCTTAAATGTGGGGTAAAATTGGTAATAGATTATACTTTGCATTAAATTAATATACAAAAAAGAAAATGCACCAAATATTTTTGGACACTTCAAAAAATGATTTGCTCCACTTATTTGTGGACGGAGGGAGTAATAAATTAATAATTTATCGCACGGCTTTGATAAAAGGCTCTTCGAGGTCCCCTTCTCTTGTCTCCCGTTCTCATTGAATTGAACTTTATTTGATAAATTGGAGAACTCTGGAAAGCCCGATCATGCAACATTCACTTGGAAGCCTACAACAAAATTTATACAAAAATTTTCTGCAGAAGAGGCCTTATCTTCCCTTCCCCTCTTTTTTTTTCCCTTTCTGATAATTTCCTATTTTCCTTCTTTTGTTAGCACTGGATGATAGGTTTTTCCTGCTTGCTTCTTGTAATTAATAGCCTCATAAAGTAAATTTTATATATATTGGGAATTAGAGACTCAGAAACTGATTTTGTGTGGTTTGATGGTTTCAATGCAGCCTGTGGAAATATGGGAAATGATCAGAATGATTGCCACCGCCCGCATTGTGATGCCAAAAGCAATGGTCAGACTGTCTGCTGGAAGAGTTCGGTTCTCAATGCCCGAACAAGCATTGTGCTTCTTGGCTGGGGCTAACTCCATCTTCACTGGTGACAAATTATTGACTACTCCAAACAATGATTACGATGCTGATCAATTCATGTTCAAGATGTTGGGGCTTATCCCCAAAGCTCCTGAGTTTTCAGATGAGGCATCCAAGGATTTCGATGCGGAGAATCTAGCACAAGCTGTCTCTGGTTCAGGTTGAGATTTTGCTAAATCAAAACTAGTCCTTATTCCTTAAAAGGCTTTCTCGTTTTTCCTCTTTAATGAGGGGGTAAGTTAGAAGAGCTTGCGTTCCCCCGTGTATGTACGAACACTTTCAGTTTGATCCCTTGATAAAATTTAGTGGTATGATTGTTGTAATATTTACATGTATTGTATCCGACAATAGGGATAGCAATATTCTGTCTTGGGTTTGGTTGAATGGATTCATTAATTGAGCTTTGTTTGAAAGACGCTATCTAATTGATCCTTGCATATGCACCTTTGGTTCTTTCTTTCCGCTCCCTAAACCCGTGACCCCGAGGCTAAGAGCGTTGCCAGCTACCAAACTGCTCTGCCCAGCGTTGAAAGGGGCTGAAAAATGTGTCCCCTCCTGCAGTGTTTAATCGTCCTCTTTTGTAAGTGGGAATCTGGGAAAATATTTGCGAATGGTGGTAATTTTTAACAAATAAGGGTAATTTCAATTCCTACGATACGGTATTGAAGAGAAAAACACGGAATAGCTGCCACGGTTTTACCACTGTGATGAGCAATTTGCAATGGGTCGTAAATTCACCATAATTTGTGCCCAAATCCTTTAGAAACACTCCCCATGCTAACTCGGGATTTATGCTAACATATAGTGAGTCGATATCTTTTTCGTCTTTCTAAACCTTTAGTTACCCGCTTTACTTTAAATTCAACCACTTTTTGCTCTAAAATCTGCAAACATTACATGTTTGTCCAAGAGCTTGCACTGTCCGGTCAGTGAGTGGCCAAAGGATGAAACCAATTACACTATTCTATTTTGCGATGTGTTAAAAGTTCGTCTACTTAACTTTCTTTTAAATGAACGTGACAAAAGTCTGTAAAGTTGTCAAAATGGTCCATACTTAACTGTGGTTTTTACTCTTCAATATTCTCACTTCCCGTTTAATTCCAAATTTAATCAGGGGCAAATTTGGAAACTAAAAATAATATAATGCATGTGGAATCATTTGCTAGTGTTTTCTTTAACTGTTTATGTTTCCTATAAAAGATTGAAAATTTGGGTGGAAGGAGCAACGCAGTTGAAAGGAAAAAAAAAGAAATGAAAAGAAAATACAGAGAGCTCGATAGTAAGAACATTTTATTATTTCCAAATATAAAAACACGCAAGAAGAAGGAAGCAATAGTGCTACAT
>MKEJ01014098.1:0-10828 GCA_001753735.1 Embelia ribes
GAGATGTCTTGCATCTTCGAATTTACCCTCAACTTGTTTGAACAAGACATATTTTCCCAACAACTTGGACCAAATCCTAATAGGGTTAGGCCAAGCCTTTCATCTGATTGTGGAAATGCATAGGGTTAGCCCACACATTTTATATAACTTTCTCGTATAATTACAGATATTTCAACTGTACGGAACTCAATTAATTTGGAGATTAATCGTTGATATGTGCCCAATGAAATTTACTAATGATCTGATACGAATCACTAACATTTGCTGCCCTGGTTGAAGATATATCAAATATGATCGACAAAGTGTGCTCCTCGTTACGAACTAACACCAAATGATGCCGCGTCGTATTAATATTTCCAAGTACAATTGTTTAACTATCGCCATTTCTCCCCTTTTAAACGGGTATAAAATAAACGAAAATTTATTATGCATCTGGACTATTTCAAACAAACCCTATACGAAGGTTCCATTTGGTGCTATAATTACTCGTGAGAAAATGCGATAAAAATCACTTAACAAAAAAATATGAATTTAAGTATAATATTTAATTTTCTATTATATATTTTTTTTAGAAATCATTTCACTAAATACACCGTAAACCTAATCACCTGCGGAAAAATGAACGAATCTACTTTTTTTCATTTCATCTTTTAGGTTATAAAAAACAAATGAGATAATAATACTTATGCATACATACAACCATTTCCATTGTTTATTTATTTCTAGAATCGGACTAACTGCACATGTTTGGCACGACTTTTTTTTTTTTTGGTTTTCTTTTTACCTAAAATTAGTTCCATCTGAGTTCCAGGTGCATTGCATAGACAGACAGCACATATATATGTAACAGAAAAAGATATATAGCTGTATTTACATAAATGATCGACCAAAAAAATAAATTAGCAGATTGGTTGTACCAATATGTTACGTTTCACCGATAAATGCTAACCACTAAATCCAGAAAATATAAATAGAAAAAAATTAAAATAAGTCAAGTTGCTTATTTTACCGTGAGAAAACAATATGAAAATAAATTTGTATATATTGTATAACAATAAAGTTGGATTTTATCAACTTGTTTGGCTAGATGTTAAAGGTTTAAGGTACTATTATTTCATTATTTGTTGAGTGAGAAAGTAAAATGAAAATGTAGTTTTATTCTGTACACATCACATATGTATACTCGGTAAAAAGTATAAAAAGTGCATTTATTTCGTATAAAGTTAGAGAATATATATAGAAACAGTTACAAAGTAAGTAACTTTAATCTTTTTGATTATAACGCACAAAATTTATATCAAGACTACTTTCTATGCGACTCGATTAATTTTTTGTCAATTACTGAACTAAAGAATTTACATGGACAAATATTAAAACTTGACCTAACATTGTTTTAAGTTCACCCTGGTTCAAATTAGAACACCAATAATCACCTAATTTTGGAAACACGCAGATTTGGTCCGTAACTTAAAAAAAAAAATTCAAAAACGTTGATCCCTTTCTTAGTACTTCCCTGATTCTTCCTTTGTGCCGTTTTGATAAGCATGTTTTCCACTTTGGTTTATCCCAAATTATAGGCCGCTTTCTTTATTGAAAATGAGTTAATCTAGTATTTTACTAAATTTGTTCATAAGAAATTAATTTTTACAATTTCTAAGAATTCAATGAGGGACACATTCTGAATGAGTGTGAAAATTTTATTGTGTCAACTACATCAATTATGCATTTTTAATGTATGTGAAAAAACAAGTCGACATATCAAAAAGAAATAGGCTGGGTATTAAAAACATCATACGATCAAAAAAGTGACAATAATGACAAATTTCGTATGATTAGACCATTAATTAGCTATTCTTGTGTCAATTGATATGATTTTCATGATTTAGATTTTAGAATAGCCTTACGTTCATAACATGGACCAATTATGTCATTCATCAAAACTAGGGGACAAACAATTCTACATTGAAATTGTATGGACCAACTAGAGTTTATATTTAAACTATGTTACATTGTTGTGTAATTAACNNAAAAACAAAAACAAAACAAAAAATGGGTGACCTTCACTCTATTACTTATAGTGGCGAACTCCATAGCTCTTCCCTAGGCTGGGACTATCAATCCCCCCTTGGAGTTTTCAACGCAGACATGTCGCATTGTATGTATACATGTGTGTGTGTGTGTAATAATTGTGCATTTCTTGAGTAAATTAATGTTTATGTGGTTTTAATTTGTAGCTATGGATAGTACTACTCCACCATTTTTCTCCCCCATATTTGATTTTGATCACTCCACCGGCTATCTACAAGATGCTTTATTCGAGTTCGATGATCGAATGAAACGACGACGCTTGCTATTTGATCGCCACTTCAATAGAACCTCAAATTCTATTGAGCAAGAGGTTAGTACTTCTATATGTATGTAACAAATTGCATAAATCTTGTCAGTGATCCCAAAATTTTGATAATTGTGCGCTACTAAGACAAAATTATCCAATCCTCATATAATTTGTTCTTATAATGATACACGTACATAAAATTGTATATAGAAATTATAAAAACATACATATGACTTCATTTGGTGCATTTGATCTTTTCCTTAGATTATCCAACCAGATAAGTGTTTGTAAAAAGTTTTAGTACATTATTGTAATTGAATAATTTTCTAGAAAGTTTTGAGAGGCGTGATAGTGACTTTTTAGTGATTATAGTGCTCTGGTTGAAATTTGTCTTAATTTCCAATACATTTTAATTTATAAGTGGCTCATAGGCCTCTTGGAAAATTGTGATTGAATTTTATAATCAATTTTTATTTACTTCCTCCGTCTAAATTTTATTACCCTTCTTTCTATTTTGAATAATCCAAAAATTATATCAAGTTTCTAAATATAAATATTACTGCAAGTAATAATTTCATAAGCTACCCTTATTTATTATGTTATATACTTTTCAAATATTTATAATCTCCATACCATTTTTTACTAAAACATTTGTGTACTCTTTATATTGTTGGCGGTCAACAATAAGTAATTAATGCAACAATAGGCAATTAATACAATATATTGAAATTTGTTTTTAAATTTAGAATATGATGATACAAGCTTTTTTGTCTGAGATATAGAAAGATAAATGTGAAATCAATGAATAATTTAAATTAATTTAATATATTAATTAGAGTTGGCTTTAAAAATTTATTTTTCTTGCAGAGGACAACAAAATTTAAAGTAAGGGATTATTAGGGAGTATATTATATAATCTAATAAACATAAATTTCAGGGTTGTTGGGACTTGAACCAAGTAGAGAATTATTATCCAGAAAATAGATGTTACCTCAGCCAAATGACAAGCTCAAGTGAAGTTTTAGGTGAGTTCAAAATTCCAATTTTTTTTCTTTATTATTTGCGTACAATTCACTGATTTTTTGTTAAAAAAATTATAAATATTTTTTTTTACAGCGGTAAAAACTGCAGCAGAGGAAGGAGAAATGTCGGTATGTGGAGTGTTTGACTACTCATCATCTTCTCCCAAAGAGTCTTCTGGTACTACTAACTCCATACCTAACAAAGGTACTCTCTCTCCACATATACAATTATAAATATATATATGTGTGTGTGTGTGTGTGGAAAATTCTATTATTAACTATAAAAGTAAAAGATACATGGAAGCAGATATTAGAATTACTGAGCCCAATTAAGAATTTGATTTTTTCTTTTTTTAAATAAGTGTAGCAACGTTTTGCATAGAGTCATGAATGTACATACAAATTTTTAGTACTAACTGCACAATAAATCTTATCTACAAAATCTTATCGGCTTATTTTACACTTAAATATAAAATATCGATCCACAGTATCTAGCAATCAAAGTATCTGCATAAGTATGCAGACTTAGTATGAGTAATAAAATCATGTTGCATAATATTAAAGAGAGAACATTCTTACAAACTTTTCGGGTATAGGGTATACGGATCAGTTCATCTCAACTCCATTGGTTAAATGAAAGATATCCAATATTGAATATCTTTCGACTTATCCAACGATATTGACGTGAGCTGCACAATCTTGATACTGGGGCTTGCTTCCAAACTTTTCACTTAATGACATATGTCATTATTGTTAGATTTTTAAGATGTGGAATTATTATACTTAAAAATATGGAGGAAAATTTTCCATATTATCTTTTAAAATATATCATATTAGATTTATTTGGGTCTCAATACAAGCTTTTTTCATAAATAGATCCACAAATTCTATATGATACATTCTTAAAGGCAATATATATAAAATATATATATATACTTAAATGTATAAAATCTCTATCTTTTAAAAAACGTTGTTTTGACCAAAAAGTTATGCTCAAATGGTCAATATTTTCCCCACGTAATATGGTTGATAAGAAGGATATGAGTGTACTTTTTAAGAAGGGTAAGTATCAATTGTATTTTTTCGGCCACAAAAATAAAATTTTTCAAATGAAATTATAAAATTATTCTTGAAATTTTTTATTATAAATTTCGTATCTTTGTGACTAAAAATGAGCTTCTCATCCTTGTACATTTTAAAAAAATGTTATGGCACTCCAGCAAATTCAATACACAGACTTTCTATAACAAAAGTGCGCGTATCAGAATGATTATAATATTGAATCAATGAACATATGATTATGAAAGAAACGTTACATATTATTTGCACATATATTTTATTTTAATACAATTGTAAATGAAAATTGTGCACTTTGATTCATCATTTATTAGTTGTTAACTTAGTGATGATCTGCATTTCGGGGTACCATGTCAATTGTGAATAATATATGGAATTTGTTACATCTAGCATAAACATGTTAGTTCAATAAAAGCTCTTAGCATGTACCAAAAAAAGAATAGGTCTTTACCATAAGAGCAACGTTAGACATACACAATGATGTCATACTCACAATTATGTTAAATTATTTTATTTTATTTGAAAAAAAGACGTGCATAAAAGTACTTGCCATTACAGAATTAACATTGACACATCATTATATATGTCAAGAATTGTTCTTTTAGCATAGTTCACTTGACTTCTGCTAATTATAGATCACGATGGGTATGGTAATGTGACAGCAAGAATGAAAAACAGGTACTGATATGGCGATGATCTATATATAGTAAACATATTGATCAATTGCTTCTTCCTTGGTGTATAACGCAGAAGAAGATTGTCATGGGGAGACGGAAAAGAGGGCAATGACAAGAGTGGTTTACCCGTTCGCAGTCATAAAGCCAGGTGGCATCGAAGGTGACCTCACGCTTAACGACATTAATCGGAGGATATTAATGCCACCCACACGGCCGGTCAAGCACCCTGTTGGAGACTATGCCTGTCGGCCTATGGTGGTTTCGCCTCATGGTCCAGGCTTATCTGGCAAATCCGTGGTGGCACTTACCCGGCTTCACACTCGTGGGCGCAGAGGCACTATCACAATTATCCGAACCAAAGGCTAGACAGAACAAAGTCCAACCAAATATACTTCTATCATAAAGTACTTTTTTTCATTATGGATTTTTAAGTAAGAAGTCTCAATTCGGGGTCTTGCTTATCAATGTGGATTAATCGTTCAAAATTTTGCATCTGCCACTTCTTTTGATTGGTAAAAGTACTTAAACAGTGATGGTTTAAAAGAGTCATGTGTTTTCATGTTACAAAATAAAATTGAGGGACCGTCTAAAGTGATATTGGCGCAAAATATGGGATAGAACAATTTGCCCATTCTTGGTGTAATGCTTGTTTCATATGTATATATTGAAGAGATGGTATATGTATGTATGTTCTTGTTTTTATTGTTTTTATTTGGGAATGTTGTAAAGCTGAGGAATCTATTGATGATTATCGAAGAATGACGTGGACAAGAAAAGATATAGGAATGTGATTGGTTCTGTTTTTGAATGCCTCTTTTTCATTTTTCTTTTTTGGTCCAACATCATTTAGCAAAATTACAAGAATTATTTTGGGGAATTTGATTCAAAGAATAAATGTTTACATCATATATTATATCATCAAAAATCATAAAGCGGTCTGAATAAAAAATGACTTCAAAGTAAGGGTTTAAAGAGGATTGAAAGTTGGGTTAACTCATAAGTAGGAATTGTCCCATATTGACCAAATAAAGGTTTTTTTCATTATATAAATATAATTACATGTGCAACTAGAAATATAATCTAGTGTGGTGTCTAGTTGGTATAATATAGTATGATAAAAGCATATGAAAGTAGAAGCACCGTACATGTGAATCGTTCGTCCTGTCCAACGTGGGGGCCGAGCTCTGGTTCGGGGCCTGAGCTTGTTAGCTGGTTGCGCATGGTAAGTCCTTATCCTTATCCTTATCCGGTTCCGGGACTGGGTCAATGTCCGAGGTCCGAGTTCATGGCTTGGGTTAGGTGCGCGCGTGTGGTTTGAACAAAGTATATAATTTTTAATTAAATACTTTTGAAAAATTAATGAAAAGACTCAGAAGTTTCAAAACTTGACAAATAAGTTCAGACCTTCTAGAAGACCCTAATACGTCTATACCCAACCACTGCTAGTGAGTAGTTTGAAGTTTACTCAACTACTGCTGGTGACTGGTTTGGATTACTCTGAACCATTGGACCCATTATGGTGACATTATGGCTGAAACACCCGTTTGCATGACTATCAAATGGCTAGTTTTCAGCTATTTTAAAGAACATAACAAAATCTATAGCATATATACACTGCAATATACTTACTCATAGTCATATAGAGAAAGAGAATACTGCACCATCAAAGGCTCAATAAGACATCTCGATTGCAGTTTCCTTTGGAGTCGTGAGAGCAGACATTGTATCTTAGAAACTCATTGTCGGTGCAGGTCAGAAACAAATTGGTGGTGGGCAAATTTGAGTTTAAGGGGACACGATCATACTATGGTCTTATCTAGTATTATTAGCATACATAATTTAACAATATGTTACATTTGATTTACTTTGTATTTCACATTTTATTGCAATAATTATATACAATAGATTTTTCAAATTCTATTAAGAAATTATTATTGATATAGAGCAAGGCAAAATCCAACAAAATACACATGTTATATGACTCAAGTTTTAGAAACAAAAACAACTCTCTTCTCACCGAATGACTCTATTTCCTAAAGCTTGAGCCACCAACAGCAAATCGAGCGACCATAGTCAGAAGCATACAAATTACATCCAACTGAATCTACCACGACCGATTAACAAACCGTGGTGGGGCCTGCACCAGGTTCTGAGGTTTTAAAAAATTTTCCTATCGAGTTGAATTGAGAATTTTGCCAAGACTATATTACGTTAGCGTTATGGTATTGACATGGAATTGAATCTATACAATCAATTTGTTCTCTGGATTATGTTGGTATTAATTTGGTTGAATTAAGAATAGAGTTTTTTACTGATGGTTTAGTCTCGCATCAATTATCATAGCATCAAATTAGAAAGATTACGTTATACTAAACATTGAGAGTTGGTGCATTTTAACTCTGTGTTTTGGTACCTTGAAGCGGATTTAATAAGAACTAGTAGAGATGAAGAGCTTGCGTATACAACTGGCGGATGTTACATAAATCAGTGGAGATAAAGAACTAGCGTATGCAACTGGTGATTAATACATGAACCAGTGGGGCTGTAGAGTGGGTGTGTGCGATCGGCGGATATTAAGTGAATCAGTGAAGATGAAGAGCCGGCGTATGTGGCCAACGAATATTACATGAACTAGTGGAAGTGAAGAGCTAGCGTATGTTCAAAAATATGTATAACATTTGGTTGATGAACGATTTATAAATATACTCATGGAGATTCTTTGCAAAGTAATGGGAGATGAAACAAAATCCTACATGCTATTTTTCTATCGTATATAAACTCGATATATGTGAATTGTATTATAATGTGGTCCATATTGTAACTTTGATAAGACAGGAAGTGGTCTTAGAATAAGACATAAATTATACATCATTGTTATTAACAAAAATTATAATGAAAAAAATGGCTTTAATACATATTCATCTAGCATACATCGAGTTTGTATTTTTCAATCCCGATCAGATTTTGCAGGTAAGGCATGGATGCATCCCAAAAAGATGTCGACATGATGAATATAGCTCACTTTTAGTTGCTTTTCGTTGTTGGTTGTATTAGACTTCTCTTATTTCATTTTAGTTGTAGGTCACTTTAGGTTTTTGATTTAATAATTAGTGAGCTCTGAGTGCCTTACATTATTTGATTTATAAATATTTTGATTTTGGATTATGTACATTCTAATTATAGCGTTTCAAGTTTCTTGGAAATTTGGTTCATCACATAAATCTTGAAAATATGGAATATGGGTTTTTACACAGCATTAAAATTGTTACCGAATCACTATATATAATTGCATATCGCATTTCTTTCCTTTCTTTTTATTAGTATTATCATTGTTCGTATACTATTACAATCATCACATACTCGTTATTACTTTTGCTAAAACTTAAGTGAAATAATCTTAAACTTGATAATTTTTTAAAGAAAACCAATTCGCCCCTTCTTGTTTTTTCATCTTAAATCAACAATTTACTTGACAAATTTTTGCAGTGCCATGAATATACATGTTTTTTTTTTTTTATCCAGCTCCTCTAATTAGTTTCACTGATTCAATATCAAGAAGGATGAAGTAACAAGTCAAATTTCTTTTAAAAAAAAATTGGGAATGTGAACAGTGGAATTATATAATTGTTATTATAAATGATTTATTGGTGGGGTACGTGTGACTTGGGCTCCACACTTAAGTGGGTTTGGTTTAAAGTTGCCGAAATCGTATCTTTAGGAAACACTTTTTACCAAATTATGTACGGACGGTGAACCAATGTTTTTGATTGAAAAAGTTGTTTACAAACCAAAAATTCCACAGAACAGTTTTTGCCTTATCCGATCACTTCATCAGTGTAGCACTAACATTAAACTGGCTTATAGAGAAACTATTCTTACAATCCATTTGATTTAAGAATTTTTAGTAAAATAGGTGACGAAAATAAAATCTTTTTACAAAAAATTATATATGCAAAAATAATATTTTTCTTTTTTATCATATTTTTTCCAACGAAAAATCCTTATCACAAGTAGGTAGTAGTAGGCTTTTGTTAATTTTTTTTAAGGGCTTATGTTTTTTTCCCAATTACAACTAAGTAGTAGTAGTTTGATATTTAGTAAAATGAAAAAATTAATGCTTTTACATGCATACCATTTTCTTTATATCGGGCACTTTATTATTAGTTACCCAAAAGTACTCACTAGTAATGAGCTAATTTCTTAATATTTGTCTACTTTTATCTTTTTCAAATTAGAAAATACTTTATCAAATTAGTACAAAACATTGAGGACAAAATATTTCAGGTAAAAACAAAGTTAAGAAGCAGAAATGAATAGTAGCCCCACTAAGAAGTGATTCCAAAAGAACTTATGATTGGGGATTGCATTGCATGTTGGATCAAGGTGACGGTCACTGGCCACTGGTAGCTAATTAGTAAAATATGGAATGACAAGAATTTTTTTTAGTATGGACGAGTTGAATTCGATATTTTTGTTGTACTTCCCAATATTAGGCATGATAAAAATTAATTAATTGTTACGACTAAGGTAGAAAAGCAAGGATGTGAACCAAAAAATGTCGCCCATTTTATCTTAAGGATCCGGAAATAGTTACACAAAATGAAGGGAAGAATATATCATTATGGGTCCTTTTGATGTGAAAAAGAGAAGACTATACGGATTTTTTCAAGTTTCAAGAAGTTGAATGTCCAAAAAAATAAAATAAAATAAGAAACAAGAAGAAGGAAGACAGGCTTTACCCAAAAATCAAATAGAGGTTAGGAGCAATTTTTAGTTGAAAAAACAAAATTCTATTTATAAACAACTGTTTAAGTTAGACAGGAAGAATGGCTAAAGTAAACTCACAAAATATGATGCATAAGAAGTTGATTAGCATGAAATAGAAGATAGGATTCACCAAAAAGATAGTGAGAAGCAACTTTAAGTAGAAAAAACAAATTTTTTTATTCGATAAACAACTATTCTTTTCTTTTCTTTTTTTTCTTTTTGGTAATTGAACTCTAAGACAGGACAGGGGGGTTAACTCACAAAATCTAAAGCAAATTCATAATGTAAAAAAAAAAAAAAAAAATTGTAATTATTTTTAATTAAAATTTCACAAAAAAAAAAAAAACTAGGGTGGCTAGGGAAGTGATTGATTGATGATTGATTGGGGTTGATGTGATAGGAGCTCTTGACTTTGGAAAGACAAGAGCCTTTGAATTTGAATTTGTAATTCCCTCCACACCCATGCTAGGACCGGCCATAGGAGCTCCGGCCAAGAGACCCTCGGGAGGAGCCGGAACCCTACCCGGAATAGTAACTCCAGTGGTCGGGATGCTCGCCGGAAAACTTGAAATATTTCCCTCCAAGTTCTCTTCTTCCTTATCCAGAGTTAAGATCACCATAACCCTTGGAAGTGATCTACCTTTTTCCGGTAAGAGATCATCATCCAAGAGTACCTTTAGAAGTTGCAAAGCTCACTAAAGCGTCAATATATCGTTGAAGATAAGCTACTTTCTCCGCGCTACTCAGGCCAATAGTACCTTCACGGATCTAGTCAACAGCCTCCTGGTCAACCTTTGACCGGTCAACGCGAGTCAACCATGGAAGTTGACCGAAGAGAAGGCTTCCCTAAATCTGGCCAACATGAGCCCGGCCTAAATCAAGGCAAGAACCCTCCTCCATCCGGCCCCTTTCCCTCATCTCGGCCATTGAATGTCTCTTGGTCTAGCCTC
>MKEJ01014105.1:6331-23428 GCA_001753735.1 Embelia ribes
TTTGTTGTATATTCTATATCAAGTTTATACAAGGATTTTGAACATATGTATAATGATGTGATTGAGTTACCCGCCGGTAACTTTGGTGTGAAATGATGTGAAAAAATGTGAAATGATGTGAACTGATATGAAAGATGTGAAAAGACGTGAAATGATATGTAATTATTATTTATTGCATTGCATAAAAGATGGCATGAGAATAACAATAATAAAATGATAGAAAATGGTAACAAAAAGTTATATATTATTAATTTTGTTGTACAAAATTATTTTGAAAAGAATCCCAAGTATTACTTCCCCGTATCGGTATAGTCCACACTCACTAAGCTCTTTTAATTTACCCTCTTTTAAATGTTTTGTTAGGTGAGTTTGTTAGCTCTGCAGATTGGTGCAGTCGGGACCCAGTTTAACCTCCATTAGCGTGTTATACTATTTTTTAAAAATTTGGTCATTTTCAATAAAGAGTTTGTTATTTATAATTTTCAGTTTTGAATTTTATTAAATGCGTTTGAAAATAATGTTATACTATTTTATCAAGGATTTCAAATTTGAGTTATAATATTGGAACCATTTCATCATTTAACGATTTGAGTGTTATTAAAAAGTTTTATTTTAGGCTTGCGTATATCGTTTATTATTACCTGCGATATACAGTCAATGTCATATCCTATTTAGAGTGTGACACACAACTTCTTATGATTAGGCTACTTAACTTTTACGATCTTGAGGGTTCAAAAACATATGTATGGAAGAGTTGTTGGGCTGTCACTTAACAAATTAGATATGGACAACATTGCTGAGTTTGGATAAGATTTGATGTACGTAAACCTTACTCTTATTTTCAGAGGGTCTGTTTACAAGGTACAAACCCATGATTCTCAAGTCGCAATGGATGTTACTTGACAAACTATTACGAGAAAATACACTGATTAGTTAGTTGCGTGCTAGTCATGAAAATTAGTGAAGGAACATGGAAGTTAAGGAATGTGGAAATTACATTAGATGCATGATTAAAGATTTTCCATAATCAGAACTTTCAGTTTTATTTGTTATGAAAGCTTGTCTTCTCTTGGTCCAGTTTTCATTTACGAATCACTTTTCAGCTTTGATCACTAAGGCTGATTCGTATTTTCGTTTTTTAACTTGTTTTCTTTGGTCCAGGCTTGATCGATGTGGCTGAGATGGCATGATAGTTCGCTTTTATCAGGGAACCAAATTTAAAATCTCATATTTAAAACCAGAAGTGATACGAAACAGGCCAAATATGGGCCTTGATTATCCTCCGTTGACTCTTTCAGATTTAAGACAGAACGTAAGTCACAGGATTGCAGTTGAAAGTTGCCTGCATTATAAAACCCTTTGTTTTATAAATTATGGATGCTTATCCCATACCAATTGATTATTCTCTGCATTTTTGCTTTTGACTGGGACAAGAGCTCCTATTACGCAAGGGTGAACATTGAACTTTTCATCAACTATTCTCATATTTTTCAATTTTTTGGTTTATAGCAGTAGAAGAATTTAAAATATGCATAGTACAGTTTATTTTTGTGCTCTTATCATCATGTCCACCAATGCATAGATAATCTTTTTATGGTTTATGCCAATCTACCGAGAGAAGTAGTGGTCGGAATTTTGCATTCGTTTTGTTCTCTTTAAAGGGTAATTAGGAGTTTTAACAATGTTGGCCAATTTATTTCTTAAAGTGACTCTCTCATTTTAGGGGAGTTGACTTTTGACTTTTGAGGGAGGGACTGGCTCATTTTAAACGCTGTTCTAAGGTGCTACAAGTTGCTCTTCTTGCCGCCTTTTAAGACTATGATGTCCCTATTTGTTTGTTTATGCTTTTTTCTTTTATATAAATAGTCTAGACTACTATCTTCGATGAAATTTCCAATCTCTTCAATGAGACTTTGCTCTATAGCCTTCAATAAAAAATATGTTAAAAATGATGTGATGACAATGTAAATCCTAGTGCTTGTATTTATGTCTTCGGGGTTTGGTGGTGCTACCATTATGTTATCAAGAGCTTGTCAAGTGTCATTACCCATAGAACGCTTTTCCCTCATTAGATAACGTAAAGTAGATACAAAAAGGTCTAACATGCGATGGTATCCAATTTTTGCCTATACTCCTATCTTATTTAGATTTATGGCAGATATTCTATTTATGAAACATCTCCCCATTACATATTCCTAGAACAAGAAAAAGCAACTCATACAGGGAAATGGTCTGCTATGCGACTATTGCTTTAGCCACTACTTCCTATTTCACTTGTTAGTCTATGCATGAGATTTCTTCCCGACAATTATTCCTTCCAATTGATCGGACGGTTAAATCAGGAACATAAATTATAATAAATAGGGAACTTGGTTTTCCAAAATTACAATTATAATTTTCTATAAACCAATTCTCTGCACGGCCATAAACAATTCCATAAGAACACAATTATTTTTAAATAAACACTGCTGGTTCTCAACCAAATCTACAAGGAAAATTTTCAACTTTGCCGTTTAAACATATCTTATATCACCTGGCCTTCTCATTCGTGTGCATATATGCATTCATCACACTATATACTGAAACAATGAAAAATCCATATCTTTACACGGAAGAAATTTTTTCCCTCAATACCGAAGAATGATCGTCTCATTGTTATCCTTCCCTTCAAACTGTAATTTAGAAAAATGTGGCAGTAATTTACTCTAAACATAAAGATAGCACTGAACCGGGCATGTTTTATGGTACTTGTTCGCATATTTCAACTAAGCCAGTTGTGGTCTCCGAATATAATGACTCAGCCTAACTCGGGCATGAGTAGTCTCAACAACTTCTTGACACTCATTTCTTTCTTTTCCGGTGGACCAACTTTTTCATGTGTTGCCTATGGGTTGAGCGAAACATTCATCCAATCCGAACAGATCCGCCACACGTCACCTCGGGATTCAACCTTCCAAAGAATTTGACCTCAACATTTGCCTTACATGAAGTACATGCCAATTTCACTTCATAAAAGCAGGAAAGCATAAAAAACCAAGATATTTTCGTACATATTCCTCAACATAAGAAACTTTCCAAGGCTTTCATGATAGTGATTATCTAGCTTAATCTCTAATTATTAGATTGGCTATAGTGGCAGAATGAGGAGGATATTGTGACAATAGGCATCAACACCTATCCACGTAATAAAATCCTATGCACGGCCAAAACAATTCCAAAACAAAACACGAGGAACAATGACTGCTGTTTCTCAACCGAATCAATGTAAGAATAATTCAGCTTTGCCGCCCAAAGAAATCATAAAAAGCCGCCCACTCGTGTGCATAAGCATTATTACTATGAATCTAAACATGAAAACATTTCTAAAAAACAAAATGATTTTCTTTACCAATATGAACCTTTTATTCACCAACTGTTTTCTTGTCTTCTGGTCTGTGGTGTACAAGTGAATCATTTCATCAGCAAAGCCAAGTAGAAAAACACAAGGATATATTCAATAGTGGAAAATTTTTTAATTTGCCAGGCCGGCCCGGATGATGAGGTTTACACAAAATTCTAAATATGGATGGTAGAAACTAAGTCAATGCGTCTCTCATTGTAAAGTGAGAGAGAACATGAAAATTAATGTTAAACATGTATAGAAATGTTCGCAATAAAAAAACACTGCAATGTGTAGAAGTAAACTCCATTTGGAGGTTCTATGGACTATGGTACAAAATCTTGGATAATTTCAAGAAATAAATCTACAGACAATCCTAAGTTTGTTCTCCTTGAAAATTTTTTGCCTTTTTACCATGTAGAGAACAGGTATTACATTCAAAGTAGATTTTTATGTCAGCATCAAGTCAACACATGGTGAATGTGTAAAATGTAAAACTAAACATTTTATGGTCTATTTGCATTTTCAAGAAGCAGAGGGATCTTTCTACAAATTTCAAATACATCAGGGGTCATTACAAATCTCCAATGAAACTTTAAAAATAACCCAACTTCTCATTTTGATCATAGTGTTACAATACTGCCCATAGGTTTTACTCATGTTAGTGACGTTCTGGGCATGTTTATTTCATATGAAAAAAGTATTTTAATTCAAATATGACTATGTAAGTGCATTCCATTGTGATATATTTCAGTGCATTCCACAGTGATCCATTTCAAAATCTAGAACAGTGAAACCTGCTCTCCAAATGTCACCTTGGTACCTGAAAGTAGATTTAAGTGGGCACACACAAGATAGACAGAAGACCAAGAAAATTCGATGTCAACTTGCAGTGTGTAAATCACTATCATTTTTATTTAGACAGGACAGGATCTGAATTTTTAAACCATTAAGTCTATTAAAGTTTTTATCCTCTTTTTTCTTTTTAGAAACTAAAAGTCTCCATGAAACCCCTTAAACCCAACACATCTGCACAAAACCTAAAACAATATCAATAAAATGAGCTCGTTTAATTGCATTTTATAAGTATAGAAGTATACTTTTAGGGTGGAGGAGAAAAAATATGCTTTTAATTAATGATTATAAACATTTGAAAGTACATTTGGTATAAAGTAGAAAACATATACTTTTTTTGTATTTGGAGTAGTGAAAACTAGTTGGCAGAAGTGTAAAATTGGAAAAGAAAAATTTACTTCTATGAAAAAAGCAACAAAAATTGTACTTTTAAAAAAATATATTGTTGGTACTTTTCATTATACAAAAAATACTTTTGATGGTGTAAACAAATACTAGTCTTTGCTTGTAAACAAGCCAAATAATTTCGTACCTAAGTCTAACGAAACAGTTACATAAGAAAAAGTCTAGTGAAAATTCTGCCTACAACCCTTCAGATTCTGGTAATGAAGAAACAACCCTGGTGCTTCTAAACATTAAAGCTAGTTCCCTTCATGTTTTGATTTCATTAACATACAAACCCCAGATGCAAAGTTTCCTTCCCAAAATTAGTCCTGATTAACCAATTTTAATATGATTTTCATAATTTCCCCTAAAATGATTTTCTTAATCAACACCAACTCTATGACACTGGTACAGAAATGTACATACAATTTCCTAATTAGTCCTGATACAGTGATACATATATAAAACCTTCTTATATTTCATAGTAATTAATGATACATAAGAAACCCCTTAGAATNNAAAAAAAAAAAAAAACCTTCTATTTTTTGGATAAATTTTGTTTTAAGTTTCTCAAGAAAATGTATTCTAAGGGTAATCTATACATTATTAAAAATTTGTTGAACTATTTGAATACTGATGGGGAAATGTACATCAAGGACCCTGCATTTACTTAATCAAAGCCTGAAGAGATCTAAAGATAATTTGCAGAAATATGTGGAGGTCTCTGACATTACACTAAACTTCAGGGTTGTACCATAGGTACTATTTGGCCAATAGTTTTTGCTAGCTAATGGAAATTGAATATAAGCTTAGTGGGAAATTTTGAATACCAACCAAAGAAGCCCTCAATGCCCTCCAAGTGGCAGCAGCCCAAAGAGCCTCTTCCTCTCACCAGCTAACTTAAAATATTACCTGATAAGAAAGGACAAAAGCCACCTGTCAAAAATACAGCTGATTAATTTAAACAAACATAGACGATTTCTCCAATCCATCTAAACACTAACATGCCAAAAGCTTTAAAAATAAAAACCAAGCAACTATGAACAGAAACATATTTAGGAAACACCAACACAAAGCCATGGATACTACTGCAGACTTACCTCTTTCTCTCATGGGTTCCTCCTCAGGCTTACCCCCAACAGGGTCTTTACTAGAGTCACTCATACAAATCTCTAGTGAGGTCACCTCCATTGAAAAGCTCCCACTGGTACAGGTCAAAAATGTCTCCACAACAATGAGGAGGATCAAACTTTTATCCTCACTCTATGAAGAGATACAAGACACGGACAGGGCAATCCCACCCGCAACGATCTTGTGTCTAACTGAGCTTTTTTCAGTTATTCGCCGTGCCCAAAATCTCATGCAGGGCTGTAAAGAAGGAAGCTCTCTGTGGAACATTATGCAGACTGAAATAATTTCGAATCAATTTTTCATGGTGATTAAGGAGATGGGGAGAGTACTTGATATATTACCTTTAAGCTTGTTGAATTTGACCCCTGATACTCGAGAGCAAGTTGAACTTCTGCACAAACAAGCAAAAAGGGTGGAGTTATTTGTTGATCCCAAAGAAGTTCAGAGAAGAGACGACCTCCTGCTCATCATGGCCGCGAATAACGAGGACAGCAAGAACAAGGGTTTTATCGATTTCGAGAAGCTGAAAAGGGTCTTAAACAGCATTGGTTTGAGAACCACTTTCGATTTTGACCAAGAGATATCGAAACTAGATGCAGAAGTCGAGAAACAAGCAGGTACAGGTGGGCTAATTGCGGTTTCAAATATAAACAACCTCAAATCCCTTTTAACATTATCGAAGTCTATGGTATTGAATGAAGAAGAATCGAAGAAATGCCTCGATACTATGAGAAGATCAGTATTGTTTAGGCACCGTGATCATTATTCATCAACTTCAGACTCAATGGTTTTCAACATACCAGATGAATATAGGTGCCCAATTTCACTGGATTTAATGAGGGACCCAGTAATAGTGGCCTCAGGGCAAACATACGATCGAAATTCGATAGCACAGTGGATAAACTCGGGCCACCACACTTGCCCCAAAAGCGGGCAGAAACTAATACACATGGCACTCATACCTAACTATGCGTTAAAATCCTTAATCCACCAGTGGTGCCAGGAGAATAACATACCCTTCATTGATACAACCACCACTTCATCCTCTTCGAGCTCCGACAGGAGCAACAGCAAGAGAAAGTCGTGCGAGGGAGAGAAAGCAATCGATCACATATCGGCAACGCAAAAGGCTATGGACACAGTGAAAATGACAGCCGAGTTTCTAGTGGGAAAACTAGCGATGGGGTCTTTAGATATTCAAAGACAAGCAGCTTTTGAGCTTCGTTTACTGGCGAAAACAGGTATGGATAACAGGAGACTAATCGCAGAGGCAGGAGCGATACCTTTTCTGGTAACACTTCTCAATTCGCAAGACTCAAGAATCCAAGAAAATGCTGTCACAGCCCTTCTCAATCTTTCTATTTTCGACAATAACAAGATACTAATAATGGCCGCAGGCGCATTAGACAGCATAATAGGTGTCCTTCAATTGGGAAAAACCATGGAAGCGAGAGAAAATGCTGCAGCGGCTATTTTCAGCTTATCCATGATAGACGATTACAAAGTGATAATTGGGTCGCACCCAAGAGCCATTTCGGCCTTGGTGGTGCTCTTGGGAGAAGGCACGAGAGCAGGAAAAAGGGATGCTGCCACAGCACTATTCAATCTTGCTCTATACAATGTGAATAAAGTGAGTGTTGCCACAGCCGGGGCAATCCCCTTGCTAATTGACCTATTGACGGACGACAAAGCTGGAATTACCGACGATGCACTCCAAGTGCTGGCGCTGCTCATGGGTTGTTCCGAAGGGCTCGAGGAGATAAGGAAGAGCAGGATTTTAGTACCTCTTCTTATTGATCTCTTGAGATTTGGTTCACCAAAAGGGAAAGAGAATTCAATAACTCTCCTTTTGGGGCTATGCAAAGATGGTGGAGAAGAGGTGGCGAGGCGATTGTTGATGAACCCACGGAGCATACCTTCACTCCAAAGCTTGGCCGCTGACGGTTCCCTCAAGGCTCGAAGAAAGGCCGATGCGCTGCTCAGACTACTCAACCGGTGCTTCTCCCAGTCAAGTACACCTGTTTGATAACACAGAGTTTTATAAGATTGCAAAAATAAGAAATGTAAATTTGTGAAGATTTTATTATCCATAGAATTCCCCGCCTGTAACAAGAACGATATTCATTTTGCTTCTAAAAGAATCTTATGGTTATGTAGTGCAAACACGAACGAAAAATAAGTTGCAGTATCAAGAAGGAAAATGTAGTATAACCTGCATCTCCATCTCATTAAAAACATAAAGCACGTAGCTAAGAGCAGAGAGAAAACACAGATTAAAGAAAGAGAATAAAATCTACAAAAATGCTCTACATGGTAGAAGTGCATACTCCAGCCAAAAAACCCAAGTCACTCGATCTAAAATGCTATAGGTCTACATAAAAAGTTGAGTATCAATGACATTGGTGGCCACAAAGTGCCGATCAAAAATCTTTTGATCTCCTTTTCGCAGAGGCTTGGTACATGATGTCCAACTCAACGAATATAAAAAAAGGAAAATATGTACGAAATGTTGAGCCTACTGATCACATAACTCAAATGGTTTATTTAATTAAAAGTACAGAATTGAGCATTGCCCACTCATCGTAAATCATTCAACATGAAAGTAGTCTGATTACAAAGAGGAAGCAAGGACTTCCTTTCTAGCAACAATAAAATGCACTATCTAATTATCAAAGTCGTACATTTGAACAAATGTTTGTATAAACTTGTCTACACTGTTTTTACATGTAATTTACATCAAGTTACATGAGCTGCAGCCGACAAACCTTTAGTTTAAATGCACTCTCACTTAATTTATTATACAAAAAATCGTTTTGATGATGGAGGTTCAACTTCTGTTCAACCAACAACGGATCACCCAGGTTCGGGATTCAGCACAGACTTTGCAAACCGAGAGTTAACCCAGGTTCGAATTTGGCTGAGAATTCTACAAGCCGAGCATCCTTGTGAACGATAATTCACATATGCTCAAAAATTTTGTGTCTTTAGCAGCTCAACCAATTCCAGTTCAACATGGTTTCCATTTATCTTGTAATTCCAAAACCAGCTTCCACAATTCATCAAATGTTCTTCAATAGGGTTGCACTCAACTGATAAACCTGAAATGTAAATATGACCCAACATCGAATGACTTAACAGTAATGCGGCTTATGCCAAGTTACACAGATCTTATCCTACAAATACCAACTATTTAATTTTTAAGTGGCAGATACCCCTATAAAAAATATTTAAATTCTTAAGAGGCAGAAGCTGATACTTTTAATATGGTAAAGAAAACAAAGAAATCTGTAAAATACAAAGTTAAGGTTAGAAACTAAACACTTCTTATCAGTAAATCAGCAGTGTAGCAGAAGAAATGAGCAACAATGGGAAGCACAATCCAGAACACTAAAGAAAAGGCCTTCAAATAGGAAGTCCTGACGAGATAATAAAACAGTTTTCCAGGTTGGTTAAATTCTACTAAGATTTTTATTATTCTACAAAGTTTTCAACAATTATTTAGAAGGTCTATGCCAACTCAAAGAATTCGAGATCGAATCATTCAGGTCAACAAAACTGATTTGTCTATTGGAGGAGATGAAGAAACTACTTACGTTACTACCATGAATTGATGTAAAACCAGATTTTTCCAGTTTCGTTAAATTTTATTTTGTCTTAGAATAAAGACAATGATTTCCAGCAGACCGCGAATAGGAGATCAAATTATTCTACAAAATTTTCAGCAATTATTTAGAATTTCTACACCAAGTTAAAGAACGAGGAGCGGATCTTCAACAAGACTGGTCTACTGTGGAAGATGAAGAAACCACTAAAATCACCAACATGAATTGACATTAAACCTGAATTTCCTGAAGTAATCTTTAACTTGCAGCCATTTGGAACTTCAAATAAACGGTTACCCTGTATGAATCAAGGAGAAAGAGATTAGTCAAATATACCTTTCACTAGCCATTTGGAACTACACATGTCCAATGGCATAAGGTATGTATAGTTAGTATATCTCATAGAAAAGGTTGGTATGGGCACTTAAGCATTAATCTATTAGTTCATTGGATAAAGAATTGGACAAACAGTTCCACAAGCGAATAATATTTCTAATTTCAACCAGACCACTTTATACTGTGAATATTTTTTCCTCTTTACTTATTTGTCAATTGATTTACAATTTGTTATTTGTTCACTGTTTGGTGGGGAAAGAACAGAAGTGCATGCATCAAGACTCAAACTCCCTCCCCTCTGCTGTAAGATCATAAGCATGGTGAATAAATAAATTTATTCTATATTGAAAATCTTAAATTGCTGTGGAACTAACCTTTATTACAACATCTGTTGCTTCAAATTCAGCATTTCCATGAAGTACAATCTTCAACGATTCACGTCTACGCACATCATGCATCCAGTATGTATTGTCAGCTGAAACCCAATCAATCCCTTCATTCTGTATTTCAACATTTTGCAACTTACATCTTCCACATCTGTATTAATGAAGTCCATCAAATATTTTTCCAACAAAATGATAAATAGAAGAATCAAAAGAAAAGAACAAATTAATGTACCTGAGTCCATACTGGACAATGGCTTCACCACTCTCATCAATCTTTGTTGTGCCAAGGATATTTTCAGTCACTATTATCATACTTCCATCAAGCTACATATCAAGCAACCAGATCAGGCTGACCAGCTGAGAACTAAATAATTTGCACCAGTTCATCTAATAATAATAATACGAATAACAAACCTGAACATTCCTCCACGAGAATTCAGCAACTTCTACTTGTAACTCAGAACCCTCAGAAATGGAACCGCCATGAAACTGTTGATATTAACACCAAATGACATGATTAGTATTAACCAAGTATAGTGATCCTATCTTGAAGTGACAGTTAATGCACATCTTGTAGTGACAGTTAATGCATATCTTGAAGCGATAGTTAATGCATGTCACTCAAGAAAACACAAGCTACAGAGCAGAAATGAAGCAGCCTCATGTAAAAACTCAAAAGCATTATAAGTGCGAAGGCAATCCAGAGTGCAACGAGAAGATCTTCATGATCAATTTATGAAGAGTTTCGCATAGAATATGAGAAAACTTCTAGTGACACGAGTGTTCAGCAATCTAAAGTAGAAAAAGTACAAACTCTTGATTTTACTTTTTGTCTGGTGACTTCCCAAAGTGGACCCAAAGCAGGATGAAGAAAAATGAGAAATGGGGGTCCAGAATCAACATACTTGTCATTACCTTCAATCTGCATAATATAAGAACAAGAAAAAAAAAGTGAGCTTAGCTTGAAAAATCTATTGCTGCATATGCTAGCTGACAAGTAAGGCCAGAGTACAGACTCATAAAATGAATAATCTTTCATAAGAACTTGTGCTAGGTACACATGGCACCGGATTCATGTACAGGGGGAAAAGTAATACTGAATAAGTGGCACAAAATATTAAAAGATATACCAGAGGAATGTTTATATCACACTTGGACAGAATGTCATGGGCGTTCCTCAGAATATCCAAAAGAGCGCCATCTGGAGTCTGCATGTGTAAAGTAAGCATACATCAGCAAGTTCATAACATGGCATTGTTCACTTGAGATCATGCTTGTCAAATTTCCTGCACAAGTTTTTCCAACATCATAACCATTACATTAAATAGAGTTTTCATCATACCATGGAATTATGGCTAACCCAGTCACATTTAGGGGTGGTCATTAGACCCACAGTTTTGCGGGCTCGCCCCGCGGGTCCCGCCCCACAATAGACCCGTACCCACACCACACTTGCAATTATACGGGGTGGGTATGGGTCTAAGAAGCAGACCCGAGTCGACTTACCATATAAGTAAGTCCACTAACCTCTCTCAATTTTTAATAGCCATTGCAGTGTAACAATAGGGCAATCGGCTTACTATCACGGTCAGTCCATCGATCAACCCGTTATAGTGCAACGGCTATGAAAAAAGTGCTAGTTTTTCTTCCACATACATACACCACTCCCCACTTTATTTACCACAACCAACAACAACCAATTGCAAATTCTCAATACTTACACTTTAAAAGGTCTCAAATCATTTATTTAAAAAAAAAAATCAGGTTTTGTTTGCCAAAATTCAATCATCTCCGATACACTCGTTCTTCTCCGGTATGTTTCAACTTCTAGTCCGCATTTTTCATTTGGCGGTACTTCTAAATTTGCAATTTCTAATCTTTAGCCTATTTAGATTTGTCGTGTTCCTTTTAAATTTATAAAAATAAGAGCAATATTCATGGAAACACCTCTGATGCAAAAAATGATAGTTGTAGAAAAGTTTCCAAAGCGTGGGTTGGATTTACAAGGAAATACACTAGTTTAACTCATCCAAAAGGCAGGGAAATAATTAAAGCTTTTTGTAACTTTTGTGGTGTTGAGTTAAATGGTAGTAGATGGGACAACACTTCTCACTTAGGCATTACAACAAATATGTAAAAATAAAAGGAAAAACTCAACAAATTTTCTTATTTTTTATTTTCTTTGAACTCGGTGTGGTTGAGACCTCCACATGCAACGGAAATTGATAAGAGAAAACAAAAGAATATTTGATGAAGGGATTATTTGAGATTTATTATTATGATTTAAATTTGAGTATTTTTGTGATTTAGTTGTATTTCTATTATTGATTATAAAAAAGAAATGTATAATGCCTTAAATATGAATTGAAATATGAATTTTATTTTCTTATTCAAACGGAATTCAAAAATATTTATTCCTTATTTCTCCAATACGCATTAGAGCATTCACACCAGCCTTTCTATACCCACTTTCCCTTTCTCAAATAGAAAGAGAAAGGAGAAAATGGGGAGAAATTATGTAAATCCAGTCTTTCTATTTTCAGAAAACTTTCTAGCAATGCAACAGGGATCTTCCCAAATGAGAATTTTACTATTCACCCTTTTTCTAATAAAAAATATTTTTTTCCCGCTAATAGATAAAACACACACCATCATATTCAAAAAATGTATTTTTTAATTTTTATATTTATAAATAATCAAATTAATTGTGGAGAAGTTACTTTTAGAAAGGCTAAAAATGATTAATTTCTATTTTGTAAGAGAAATGAGCTTCTAGAAAGTGAGATTTTATAAATTTAATGAGAAATACTAGTGTGAATGCTCCTACAATTGTGTAATTGTGTATTTTACAACTTATAATAAAACAATATAAATTATTAATATGAAAATAAGTTATAGCATGTAACTTAAAATACAACAATTTAAGGTGGTTAGTGGACTTGCTTGCTTGGTCAGTCTACCAACCTTGCGGGTTGACCCGCACTGCAACCGTATATATGCGGGGTGCAGTACGGATAAGGGTCTCATATTTCTTTTCCCAAACCCACAAACCTGTGATCCGCGGACCCACCGGGTATGGACGGGTAGACCCGCCGGGTCTAATGAACACCCCTAAGTCACCTTTGAACAATTTTTCTGCATGCATGGTACCGAGCACATGGAATTGGAAAAATGACAGAAAAGTACTAGATAGATTGGTAAACTGAGAAAACAAAAAGTGGATAGCCAGACTGCTTAAAGTACGAACAGAGAAAAATAAACTGCCCCATATGGTCCTGCTCTTATAGATGATTTGGCAATTATTAAGAATAAATCTCAAAGTAAGACCAACGTCATGCTACCATCATCTCCAATAAAACAAGGACACCATTGTTTTTTCACAGTAGTAGAACCTGGTGTAGTGAACTATCCATGTTTTTTCTTTTCTTCTTTGCAGAAGACGTCACCTTCCTCCGCTCATTATACACAATGAAGGTGTCCAGCAAATCTGCAACTTAGTAGCAAGAGCTCGTATAATTTTGTACTTTACAAGAAAAACATCAATACGTAACTTGAAATATAATCTAGCATACATAAACTCATGCCCTACCTTCTACACCTTCAGAATATGGGGATGAATATGTGCTGAAAAAATTATCCGCAATATTTTGCATGGTGCATTCCAGCCGCCCACCAGAAACACTTATGTAAAGAAAATATACGAGATCAGCAGAAATACTAAGTGATAACTAGAACTAAATAGTCGTTGACAAAGACGGAAAAATTCATAGCAACACGAGATGATCTCTTTCTACCATGGTTATAATAGGCTGACATAGAACAAATACTCCAAAAGAGTGGGCAGCAAAGGCCAAATAAACACAAATGAATATATTGGTCTACCGTGTGATATTCAAGATAATCGAATTCTAAATATATATTCAGATAATGTAGCAAAACAGACTTGCCCTGTAGCAAGATTTGAAGAAACTACGACCCAACTAATATAAGAAAAATAAATTACTAATTTAGTGAACAAAAACAGTGTTAATATCAGCCATATCAGAATTAGAAGAAGCTAAGATCCAACCATTAAAAAAAAAGTAAATAACTATAGTAGTGAACACAAAGTTTACTGTCAAATTCCGTACAGCGAATGTTACCCGTAGTGCAGTTCTATATTGTACTTTCCTTAGTCTTTGGTTACATGTATTTCTCAAGTGTCAAACACGTGTTTGGTTGAACAAATTCACAAGGCTTGTTTGGACGATTGTTCAACAATGTGAAGGAGTGTCCACCAAGCTGGTGTCTGACCATGCATGACACTATTTTTCAAGGGTTTGTGCTTTCTTGCTCTTCTATATAATCATCAATAGATAAAAAAAAATTCTATCCAGACATTGTATGAACGTGGCATGTTGCGTGTACAGATGGACAAAAAAGATGCACGAACCAAAGATCATGCAACCAAAAATTGAACAGGCCATTGATGCGTGAGCCAGCAATAAATATACCAATGCTGGATACCAAGCTGGTCAGCAAACTTAATTGGCTTCTTGATATTCAGCATCATGCCCGGCAAACTGGTTTCGTCGTTGCTTGACCCAATGAGTTCTGCGGAAGGTAAATCCACATACATAATGTTTGTATTGGCAGGGAACTTTTCCTGCAAACTTAACATATTGAACGAGGTTCATGTTGGTAAACAAGGTAGTACCCACTCGTTTGAGAAATAATATAGCCAACAACTAATCCAAAATAAGAAAATACAAGAGTCATTTGTGGTCTCGTTCAATATAAAGTGAAACAAACACTTTAAAAAGTTCATCAAGAACACATAACACTGAACATAATAATCATTTGTTGTCTCAAGAGTCAATATAAAGTGAAACAAAGACTAAAGGAAGTACATCATTGCATATCTACAATATCGCTCATTTTCAAAAGTGGATACAAATCAACACATTGGCTCACCAGAGAAGGGGAAAAAAACCTTTTCACTAATGTCCAAAAGTGTGGAAATTATGTTGGCAAAAACATAGAACCTCAAGAAGTAAGTTTGAGAGAGAGAGACAAACAGCCTGCCTGGTTTTCAATAGCAATAAATGTAAACAATGCAAGAATTTTGAGTTGAGCATGCAAAAAATTAGCCATGCATTATATGCATCAATTAGACACACACACTCGCAGACACAGAACAATTCTTCTCAACCCTACTTTCAGCTTTGGCGCACAGCCTATAATCAAGAGCTTCACATGCAACTTGACTAATTTAAATTGCAAAAACTGTATCCCTAATGAAGCATTGAAAAAACTTCTTCGACATCATGAACATAAAGAATATAGGTATTTCTTATAACCGAGAGCCACAATAAATAAAAACTGGAAAACAGTCGAAGTATTAGAAAGCAGGCCAGATGTATTAGTCACTTAAACTATTATAGGCACAGAGAATAAAAGAATATTACCTATGGGAAGAAAGGAGTCCTTCAGAGATCCCAAATTTGTCAAACTCGGTGTACTCAATGCATGATAAACCATATTTCCACATCCCATTACCATCTTTTTTCTTAATTAGAACATTTATTCCTTCGGTAGCCCCCAAGTTCCGTTCACAGGATGCAAACCCTAATTTCTGTGACGTAGGCATCAGAAATCAATTAAAAGGATGAAATGCCTCTCTTATTTTTCTTGGGTACATCGAAAAAGAAATGACTCTTATTAAAGCAGCAGAACAAGTCCAGATTCCATATTCCTCGTCCAATTAACTTTAAAAAGGAGAGGGACAAGATTCCCACTTGATGAAATGCCGACTCTTTATAGCTTATAGGCATACACCTTTTATAATATTTGGTAAACTCTGATCTTCAGAGGTCCTATGGAAGGTCATTTTCAGTTTCTTTTACCTCTTTCCAGTTGAATAAATCTTCCAGTGGACAAAAAGAAACTCTGAAAGTCAGGTACATAAACTAAATATAAAAAGTTACCTTCCCATGGCGCAGACCAATCCCCGCCAGTGCTAAAAGTGTCAAATCTGTAGCAGCCACAACATTACTGCAGAGTCATCAAAGGCAACATACAAACAAAAAACCAAGATACAATGTCAAGATATCAACTCAAAGTCTGTGCACTGACCTTCATTCTCAACATTTAAATAATATGATGCCAGAATTAAGATATTTACCTTACTTGTCTGATAGTTGCACTTTTTCTCTGATGGTCATAAAACCATTGAAAAATGCCTTTATCATATGCAAGTTTCCATATTGCACCATGGCCACCAGGCTTGCACACTGGCATGAATTGTCTCATTACAAGCCATTGCCCATCTTCTGCACTCACAGCTGGAACAAGAGGCTGGCATATTCAATCAAAAATCACAATTGGAATCTGATCTACTTCAGTCATTCAAATCTAGAGAAACAAAGAGGAAGAATTAACAATAAATATTTCTTTCAGACCTGTTCAAAAAGTCGGAATCTTGATCGACCTCTTCCAAACCAGGTGAGTGTTTCACAAAGCGATGTAACGTGTTTATGGTTGTTCTTCGCTGAACTCGTCATGATTGCAACCGGGGTAATGCATTGTTTTCCATGCAATTTGAAATACAAAAACTCCCTAGCCTAAAAATGGAAATGATTCTCTTTAGTTTGTTTATTTATGTTTATGTATAGCAGCAGACACTCGCGTGCTTTACACGTGAATTTATAAAAAGTTTCTATTTAACAAAAACATTATATATTAACATAAGAATAAAAATTAAGAAATTATTTCGGATATTTTTTAATTAAAAATAAAAAGGTTGTAATCAAGGTTGTCAAAGCGCGTCTCAAGCACATATCGTTTTATATGATTTTGTGTATCGAATCGTTTCGTCTCGTGTATCGTAAGTCTTTTAAGCATTTTTTTTTAAATATAAAAACACAACAATCACTTAGAGATTATACCATAAAATACAAAATAAACACAAATATAACTTATATCAGCCACTGTAAAATGTTATATGTTGGATCTTTTTTCCTTACATACAATTTTTATAACTTAA
>MKEJ01014106.1:0-10041 GCA_001753735.1 Embelia ribes
ATATGATTAATATCACATAATTTTGTAACATTGAAAAATAAATTTTACTTACAAACTTTTATTCGATCGGAACCGCATTTTCCATAGGTTTAAAAAAAACTTTAATTTACGGAACCGGTCCAACCGGACCCCAACCAGTTTTGACCGATTTTACCGGTTTGTCGCCGGTTCAGTGGATTTTCAACCGGTTCTGTGTATGACCAATTTTGAGAGTCTTTCTGACCGGCCTAGGTGCCGGTTCCCGGTCGGACTTGCCGGACCAGTCCAATCGGCCGGTCTGGTCCGGTTTTAACTTCTTTGCTTTTGTCTATGTAAACTAGATTTACGAGAAAGCAAATACCGGTGTAGATGTTCTAGCAAAGGGCATCATCCCTCGCTATGGAATCCTCGTTTGTTTTTTTTTAATGCTTTGATTGGCATATATATACTTGGACTTTGTTGTTATTTTGTTAAAGTGTTAGGATGTAAGTGAAATAAGTTGGATCATAAGTGTTCAAAACCAAGATATCAAGGACGTAATTGAATTACATAGTGAACTAGAGCGACTTATTTGTATTTTTACACCAAAAATCAACCTTAGTAGTTATCTTTTCACCTTTCATCTATACTATATAATATGTAAACTCTATTTTATTTTTTAGCGAAGCCACCTAATTTTTGAATTACCAAAATTGTTCTTCTAATTCAGAATAATCACAATTTTAATTAATAAAAAAATATATATCCAAGAAAAATGATAATTTTATAAAATAATTGTACCACACCACTCCATTGCCTCCCTCGCTTTCTAGAACACGCAACACATGGGGCAGGGTTGCTAGTTATATACATATCACCTATCGTGACCCAAAACCCAAAAGCCACGATCAGAACAACCCCTTCCCCACTTCTTTAATCACACACATATTAACTTGAACTTGGTAGAAGAAGAAGGCCTAATATGATGGTTGCTATCTTACTAAGTTGAGCTCTATAATTACGTCACCATCATCTTCTTTTCTCTAATTGAGGTGGGATGGAGAAATTTTTAATTAGATGTTTATGTTGTTGAATTCTCATATTGTGATTGCTAGACTTTGTAGCAAAATATCCATTGTGGTTATTCTAATTTAGTTATCTTGAACAAGAACTGACAGTTAATTTGTTTTAGAGTAAGTCACTTTGAGTTATAATCCTTTAGGTGCGGAATAAATTGGCAGTGGATAAGGAAGAATAGTTTAAGTTATTATGTTTGCTTTTAGCCTATGAGTGTTTACAAACTAATCATCAGTTTCCCCAAAGAATTTTGAGTACAAATGATAAATAGGTGACTGCCTAGTGACTGTGAAATTCATAGTGAAACAACTCAAGAAGTTTTCCTTAGTTTCTAAGTGAAATATTAGGCATAGACATATTATTTCTTCAAAACATTAGAATAAGATCTTTGATAAAATAGCTCTAAAAGCATTACTCTGTTACAGGTTGTAAATAGGACTAATTTGAATTATAGCCGAACTGATATTGGAAAGAATACAAAAGTTATATAATCTGGCTTTATTCAAAACCAAGAAAATGGTTATGTATATAATCCGATCTGTATTATTGAGCTTCTTGGCCTTTTATATCAGATTCTAATATGAAGGATTCTCCATACTTTCAGTTTACATTGTGTAGTTATATTATGCTTTTCATTTGAGTTGCTGTGACATACAAGGCATTGAGTGGATATTTCAAAAATTGGAACTCAAATGTTTTCCTATAGATTTATTCTGTAGTAAAATTAAGAAGGATATAGATAACCCAAGTTGAAAGGCCCAAAATCATTAGTTTATCCGTAAGTCGTTAAGACTGAGGGGGTGTGGCGGACTATCAGTGAAGAGTTCGAGAAGGTACCAGTTCCCGATTAAAAAATAAAAGCATCATTCAATCCAACTAGTTATTCATTGGCATTATTTTTGAAAGAAAAAAAAAATTTATTACATGCGCATGGCACTTCTTGGTATTGGTATTTGTTGTATTATCATTTTTTAAATTGTAAATATTTGCTTCTAATGTACAGGTTTAAGTTCGCACTCTTACACTTATTAGGCACAAAATTTTTGGATTTTTGGGCGTACTTTGATTTATTATCTCAAGTAATCATATTGGGGAAAAGAATATGCATTTTGAAAGGTCATAGAGATTTTTGGAAGACCTTTTGGCGAGGTTGGGTGGAGATCTATGTATATACCTTAGTACAATTGTAGTTTTCGGAGCATTGTACATTATTTTTGTTGTATTATATTAGTTGTATATTTGGAATTAAGGGACACGATAGTACTCTGACGTACCAGAACACCTTTTGTTATGATATGCATAAGGTTTGATATTATAGTGGACTTGTTAGTTCACATGCTGAATTGTACTGCTAGTGAAGCTTAGTTGGACTCTTATAGGAGTTCACGTGATGTATTGTACAGGTGTTCATTTTTCCAATACCGTCCACACTCGGAAAATCCGGATTGTGAGAAGCGCATATATAATTTTATATATTATGTAGCCACTTTCTTTTTGTTGGATTTGCTTTCTAGGTACAAGAGGAAGCAAGCTTTGGAGGCAAGTTTCCAGAAGTTTATATTGTAACACAGTTTACTTGGTGAATTAAAAAGTCTTGGCTTTTTTATGGGGAAAAAATGCAATTCCGTGTAGAGATTAGCTTTTCATCTTAGAAAAGTACTCGTTACATGCATACCAACTTAATCCCGATAAAATTATTTGGGCTTTCACAACACATACTATCCTGACTATATCGACTGTCGACTACCCTAAGGATTCTTCTAAAATTATTCGTCTTCATAATTGTTTGAAACAAGCTTAACTCCATAAAGATTTGTACACTAGTAAATGCTTTACGTATCTAAATTTCGTATTTTATCAATTGAATGCAACCGATTCAATTTAAAATGGAAAGTGGTTTACAAAGTCGTTTATATTAAGAATTTTCATTTTATAAATTTCATTACAAACAATTCATGTCGCATTTTAATTTCTTGTACTGCTTCCATTGATTCTACATGGCCATTATTTTTTGGGTGTTGCGTATGAACTCAGCTGCAGCTCAAGTCGGAATTCACTGAGCTAAGTTAAACAATTAGCTTAAAGCCTAAGCTGTGAAGTTTAAGCCAGGCGTGTCATTCGACAAGAGTATCAGCATTCTAACTAACTATTTTTGCAGTTCATATTAAAAGTAGATGTTTGTAACTACACCTGTGTTCAAGTGGTCATTGTTTTTTTGTCTTTCCTTTTTCAGAATCCAATGCATATAATACGCCTGTGCCCGAGTGGTCTGTAAACGAGTATAGCTAAGGTTGGACACAAAGAACTCAGATTCTGTATTTGTACTCCCTCTCGGGACAAACCAGGATCCCTAAATGTCATATTGTGAGAGCAAAGGGCCTTAATTACCAGAATAGAGGACTTTAATACAGCAATAAAAGCTCACATTACAATGCGTTGGGTACAGGATCCTTAATCGATTGTTCAAAAGAGTAATGCTGATGGACGCCAAAAATGGGTAGAGGGTCCAAATCTGACTAGTTTCCAGTTAAAATTTCAGTATAAAATACCATAATAATTGAAAACATTTTTTGGTTCTACATTACCACCTGCAAAATTAATAAGAAATAAAAGAAAGCACTCCCATGTCCTTTGATCTTAACTGCAAACAAACACCTCTTTATTTCTAAATCTGAGTTTTGGACCCATTTAAATATCCAAATCTGCAAGGACCCATATAGACGTACCAAACTATAGGACCCAAGCATAATGCCTTAATTTGCCTTATCAAGAATTTGAAAAAAGTCACACAAGTCATGTGAACATAAGAAATTGATACAGCTTTACACAAGCCACTTTGTTTTATATATTATACCAAAAACTAAAGAAGCATATGCATAATGCTGAACAGAGTTGGTGTACATATAATCTTGATGTCTGATCAACAGACAAAAGCTACAAGTTGAAATATAATAAGAGGCTCAAAGAAAATTAATATTCAACATACAAAGCATGGGTTGGAATGCCATTCCCTAAAATTATCACCTGCACCTATGAAGAAAAATCCAAAATATTGACCAGATATGCATGTCAGATTACTTATTTATTTACAAGTATGAGTATATATTTATCCAGTCCAGTGCCCACAGAAAAATCAAATAGAAAAACCACTTTGGTGAATTAAACACCACTCATACAACAACTTGAACCATTTCATAAAACAATGGCTAGGATAACTATTGCATTACATAATAGTAATAACCAAAGTATATTGTTATAAATTTAGATTAAGGAAAAAGCTCGAAGAATTGAAGAAAAGGTTTAAAAAAAAAAAATAGTCTTCAAACTCTACCAGAAAATTCAACCACAAACTCTCGCACAAGCTCTTCAAACAAAATCCCTTCAATTTCATTTCCCACAATATCCATTTCCAGTCTCGAATGCTCAGCCCAGACGTTCCTCACCACTTCCTTACTCACCGTCGCCTCCACGACGAGGCTGCTGCTATCCACATCATCACTTAAAAATTCTTCCAGTACCTCACAGGGAAACCATTGCTTCACACAGGCCCACACCTCATCCACCAACAAAGAAGGTGCACACTGTAATAGGTTCTCGTGGACCCGACTACGACGTTTGGCAAAATCATAATCTACGATTTCCGCCAAAGCTGTGTTTACACAGTCAAACACAAGTTTCACTGTCGATCTCATTTGCCTTCGCTTTGCTTCGTGCGTGATGTTCTTGGCATTCACGTCAATGTACTTGTCTCTTAATGATGGGTCCAAAGGGCTTTCATGTGAGTGCCATCTGGCATATGGTGAGTTGCGTGCCACCTCACCATCAAAACCAGCTGCAGATAACAATGATTTGACCAAGAACAACAGTCCTCGCTCTTCTTCTTCAGATCCTTGAGAGACATGCAAGGGTTGGAGCGGATACGAAGTTGCTGTATCCACACAGGGATCATCCCATGTCAGAGTTCGAGCAATTGATTCTATGGATGGAGATTTGTCAATTAAGTTGGATTTAATTGAAATAGCTAGCTGTTTTGAACCTGTTTATAATTATGGAAGAATATATAAATAAGACATGTCGATGGAATGACAAGGAGAAAAAACTCCAGTTCAACTAAAAGAATGTACCATATTTGTCTCCCTCAACATTGCTGGAATCTGTTGTGATACTCTCATCCTCATCAAACGGTGGTTCCAACACTGATACTGGGCTTGGCTGGTCCTGGTTCTCCCCCATGGTTCCAGGAGACACGGGCTTTTTTACACATAATTTTTCCTGCATAAGGTTGGAAGAGTTTCAATCAAAACATGGTCTCTTGAAAAGTTGCAGAAACTCCATACATTATATGAGCCATAAGTAATTTCAGGAGGTATATGGAATAACTACTATGGAATCAGAAACGCTGAATTACATCACCCAAATAAAAGCTTTTTTTATATATAATGACGAAGGGCTAATCAAGCATTTACAATGTTAATTCATTTTCTTCATAATCATGCCAACTTGCATGGATTATGCTTAATAAGCTCGATTTGGAAGATATTATGGACACTCCCAGTGCCCAACCATCTTGCTACCTCAAAATAATTTCAATTTAGTTATACAGCACAAACAAAAAAGACGAATTCTTGCAAAAGGGTAAACAAGAAATTAGAAAGTTCTATCAATTACACTGCCAACCAAAGTTTCTTCAAAATAAATGAGTGAAAATACATATTGCAAACTGTTAAGTTCATACAGCTATTACATACTAGCTCTCATACACCTATCACATACTAGCTCTTATATAGCTTTAAACAAATAAATTTAAATCAGTCAAAGAGATTATGATTCTACATCTACAAATATGCCAAAACAAATACCAACAAGAAGATTAACCTACCTCAGGAGAAATGACGTCCGGCTTCCTTTCAATACTGATCGGATCTTGAGAAGATGAGTTGCCAGGTGACCCTTGTAAATTTCGCAAAGGATCCTCTTCCATCACATAAGAGCCTTTACATGTTTCCTCACTAAGTTCTTCAGGGACAACAAGCATTGTAGCAGGTTTCTCTGATTGAAATGACGAAGATTTATCTTTATTAGGTCTTTTGTTTCTTGAGAAAAATAGACTCGAGACCTTGTCTTTGAATGATGACTTGGGCACAGTTGTCTTCGCTATCTCCTTGGAGATATCAGCCCTACCAACCTTAGGATCTAGAACTCTACTTAGGCTGTCTACGAACACTGTAGATGAGGCTGGAACAGATTTTGATCTCGAAAGACCTCTCGGAGAATCATTCACAAATTGGTCAATGTTCAAATTACTGGACGAGCATAATGGTAATCCTCTCGTTTCTTGTTCTCCAATGGTACCCTCTTCCTCAGATTTAACAACCTTTTTAGTGTCAGAAAGGGCAAGCATCTCACCCAGAGTACTCGAACTTCTCAAATGTCTTTGTTCTTGATGATTCCCATTAGATGCCATCAACGCCCACCTCTCGGAAAGCCGTTTCTTTGCTTCTCTGCATACGAATGGCTCCGGAGAACAAGAAGCGTGGCTAAAAGAGGACGAACGGTTAGGACTTCCAAACCTGTGTATGTAATCCCACGAATGTCTAGATGTAGGTGTCTCAACTTCAGAGTCACTCAGATTCCCTAAAGTAAATTCATTTTCTGATTTGTGAAATGAACTTTCATCCCCATTGTAGCCATTAGAAAAAACTGACGACGCTAAAGTTTCTTCCGTTTGATGCCCACTCAAGGTCTCATGTATCTGGCATGCAATCCCCTTGGCCTTTTCTCTCGAGTTTAGCATATCCTCATCTAGAGGTTCCCTGTACATTTCTTCATCGATTGCTCTTGAAGATGAACATAATGGAGAAACCACAGCGTTCAGGTTAACAGGCTTGCCACTGGGTTTTAATACAACTATCCGAGTACGCTCAGAGGGGTCTTCATTGAGACGACAACTCGAAGGAGAAAATGCATGATTTCTTTTATGTAGTCTATTTACTTGACCCCCATCGACTGCTTTCTCTGTCAGTTTTCCATTCATCTTCCCCGGCCTAGGAATTTGGATATCATCCAACATCTTTGAAGGTCTGAGAACAGTTATACGCTTGGTCTCTGGAGGAGAAGAAACACAATGCAAATTGTGTGTCTGTTCTTGCAGCAACTTGAGGAATAAGCCTCTGTTGGAACTTAAAACTTCTAAAGCATCTTGAAATTGCTTGGATTCGCGAAGTTTTTCGTTTGTGGCTAATCTCTTTGCTTCAACAAACTTTTGACGAACGAGAGCCATCTTCTTCTCATTTGAAGCCTCGACACGCCTCCCTCTCTCCAGCGGTTTATCTTTCACGTGACGCCCTTTCCTTAATTGCCACGTCATATCTGGAAATTCTTTACATCCATTCTGCTCCAGGGAGTGATGTTCTTGTTGCCATGAATCCAATTCCATTCCAATATTACTTCCAGAATAGCTTCGCGAGTGACTTCTCTTTACTACTGAATCTGGTTGTTTCTGCGGGAGAGTGTCAAGGCCCATCAACTTGGCGACCAAATTGGGAGAATTGTGATTGAGATCCACTTCTTTAGACATTTCCTCAGCTATGAGCATTTTCACAGGAGTCCCACAAAAGTTTCTGTTTGAAGAACTTTTTGTCAGCTCAGAAGCTACCTGTGTACCAAATCAAAGATAATATGATATAGATGAGAGCAATGTTGTTCCATCATACTTAAGAACTCAGTTTCTGAGACCCCGGGCCATTGCTATGGCAAAAAGATAAAAAGACAGAATAAAGTTCTGGTATTGATAAAAAATTTACTGGTACACATCAGAAAGTCGCAACTTGCTGTTAAAAAATTATAGATTTATTGCAATTTTTTATTTTTTAAAAACAATACGACACAGTAAATTTGCAATAATAATGACAACTAAGTCCTTAACAAGAAGCATTCATAAGAATTAGTAAGTTGTTATCAAGTGGTGATAAGTACTGAAATATTGTAACAACATGGTAACTAAAAAATTAAAGCCTTACCACTTCGTCATCTAGCGCATCGCCGATAGGACTAATCCTCATGGCATCTGATTGGCGCCGTGAATGTCCGAAACCTAACAACCAATAACAAGCACGTCAGCAAATAGGGCTCTAATCAGTGTAAATCCTTCTAGTTAAACCAAACAATGAGACGAATATGCTTTCCTGGGACTAGTTAAAATGGAATTGTACAACATTAATCACGTCGTTCAGACATATAATAAAAGGGAATTGTCAAAATAAAATTTTCTTAAAGATACAGAGTCTATCATGATGTGCCCTCTCCAACAAATTGTTTATGGAAACTCAAACTAACATAGTTTTGAGATATTCAGTTAAGATGATCACCGTCAAAATACGGTTTATCAGTAAGCAGTCGATTTCCCGCAACTCCTGCACTCAAATCAAAGAAATTCACTACTCTTCCCAAGCATCCGGGAACAGGTTTCTCAGTCTTCCGAGTTCTTTTGTTCTGTACACCATTCATCTCAACACCTGATATTAGACCCAATTCAATTTCAAATTTTCAACACAAATAAAGCCTAGACACGGATTCAGTCATTAATCCAACAATTAAAGAGGCACTCCCATTGCAACACCAAAATAACCAATATTTTCAAATTATTTGAAAAAAAATACCAGAATTTATTGACCCACATATTGCTGCAAAGCACCAACAAATAAAAGCCCTAAGAAAATCAACTACCATAAAACCCAATCAAAACATCGGAATTAAAGTCCTCATGCAAAAATAACGTAATTATAAGGACTTCAAAGAGAAATGGGAAAAAATTGAAATAATAACTAAATTTAGTCGCTTCAGAAGTTGAATCTTTAAACCCAATTAAAAAGCAGTCCAATTTCAGCATCAAATAACCGATCCTAAGAGCATTCACAACAGCCTTTCTATACCCCTTTCCCTTTCTCAAATAGAAAGGAAAAGGAGAAAATGGAGAGAAATTATGTAAATTTAGTATTTCTATTTTCAGAAAACTTTCTAGAATACAATAGTGACTTTCCAAATGACTTTCCAAATGAGAATGTTAATATTCACCATTTCTCTATTAAAAAATAATTTTTTTCCCGCAAATATATAAAACACACACCAATATATTCGAAAAATATTTTTTTTATTTTTATATTTATATATTAACAAATTAACTGTGCATATAATTAATTTTAGAAAGACTGAAAAATAATTAATTTCTATTTTGTAAGATAAATAAATTTCTAAAAAACTCTCATTCGATAGAATTTCTTACATTGGAGTAGTTTCAATGAGGGAAATTTTTAACTTATTAATAGTCATGAACAGTATATTTTTTCCACAGAAATACTATATACTCCCTCATTTCTCAAGAGTGCAAATGGGAAATTAGAAAACTGGTGTGAATGCTCTAAGACTAGTGCACAACATTATTTTACAAAGTTTCCAAAAGCATAAAGCTTATGATTTGCTCTAAAAGAGAAAGAGAGAGATAGAGCTCTCACTGCTCGTAATGGACCCACACGTGCATAGGTAGTTTGAACCAAAACCCACCGGTGGATTAAGCTTTGAGCTGCTTCTGTTCACAATTCATACACAAAAATATATGGATAGCATATATATATATATATGTATATATGCATAGCTTTGCAGCTAATTATTGTGAAGGAGAGAGAGCTCCTAAAGGGTTTAGAAGAGTCTTCGTGTATCAGAAAGGAATAAAATGAGGTGGTGCCCAGCAGTGATGCTGGGAAGATATAATGTCTGGGGCATATGGGTAAAATTGCAAAAATGGGAATATTAGTGCTCTCAATTGCAAAAATAGAAATATTTTAAATATATTTGCAAAAATATTTTTGAACATATTTCTTATTCGTCATCACGACTGCTACGTGTAGATATAATTTTTATCGTATCGTTGTTTCGTTGACATTTTCTCGTTTTGTGTGCCAAACAAGAAGTTTGAATTAAAATTAAGAAATGTGTTCTTAATGTTGTATA
>MKEJ01014110.1:0-13204 GCA_001753735.1 Embelia ribes
ATGAAAGTATATATATGTTCTGGCTCTTGTACGAGTTGAAGAATATACTTATACCATCCTTATATTCATTTTGGCCAAGCATTTGGCTTGAGAGATATATGACTCTGATATTGTATATATTATTTTGTGGATTTCATTTATATTATGGCAGGATCATTGATGCTGATGAGATATGGATAGGTAGTTATCGTTTTGTGTATCATTTATATTTCATTTAGCTCACGTCCTCGAGGTCGCAGATTTTAGAGCGTGACAGTAATGCCTTGTAAGATTGATAGATTAGAAGTGTTATGAGTGTATGATCTTTATGTGTGGTAAGATGTGGGGGTGCGTAGGTGACAGTCGATTGAGTTGAGTGGATATTTGGTAGTCGGGCGAGATTGCGAGAATGCGTGTTAGATGATTGTATTGTTGGCAATTATCGGTTGTTGGAAGTGCATTTGAGTATGCTTGTTTCCTATTTGAGGGTACATGTATGATATGAGGACTTTGAAAATATCATGTTGCATTAAATTTTTTTTGGGATGACTTTAGAAATTGTTAACGATGACTTTGAGGTAGTAAATTAATTATTGCGAGTTGTGGATATTTTCATTGACGATGATATATAATCTTGGCCAGAATTTATTAAACTTGTCTGATTCATTGGTAATGTATTCTAGCAGAAATTTGAGATAGTTAGAGATAACTTTCTACTATGGATGAAGTATTGCTTCACGTCATGTTGATTGTAGTTGTATACGTGTTTGTAGCATCCTCTATGTTACTCCCTTTTGCGAGTTACATAGATATTTAGTTATGTGTTAGCAACTAGTTGGGGAGCGAGAAAGTGAATAAGTTGTGTGGGCATATTATTTATAGTGATGTGATGTTGTATTGTAATTGAGATGAGTCATATTATCGTGGTTTGAGGTTGTAATATCATAGAGAAGATATTGTGCTATGGTGATTAATGATGTTTGCTAGAATATGTATGAGGAGTTATATATATATATATACACACACACACACACACACATAGCATTTCTATTGGTGATGCTATGAATAGTTTCGAGATGTGAATGTTATGTATCTTAGTAATGAATGGTGGAGTAAATGAGATGATAGTAGAATTTAAATTAGAGTGAAAGATATCGGGATTAGCGGATTTACTGAAGACAAAGAGAAGAATGCGTAAAGCGGAATGATTATGTACTTTTGTATAGATTTAGGAGTGTTATCAGGTCGGATAAAGTAATCGGGTTAGCATTTGGTTTAGGAAGTGGTTAGTTTAGTTGTCGTCCTATAGAGCGAATGAAGTGTATGATATCGTGACTTTTATTATTTGGTAAGAAGTTTTAATGACATTGGTAGAGGTTTGATGACCCAGGTGAGCAATTGAGGTGGGGAGGATTGGTGATAGTGTTTGAATCATATCGTGATGTGCGCCTTAAGTAGGTTATGATATATTATGTTTCTTGGGGCTAGAACAAGGTGTAATATGTATTATTTTGAGACAAGCATATAACTTACATTTATGAATGTAAACATGGCGTTTACCTTACTGTTGATGGTTATTATATTGTCGGCAACCTATATGTATATTTATATTCAGGAATTGCAGGCAAGCTATATGTCTATAAATGTTGATATGAATGTAGTGGTGGTGAGATGGAGATGAATATATATTTTCCTTTCTTTTCTTCTATTATATTTGTTTTTCTTTAATTAAGTTTGCATTCCCAGGTTTTGCAGAATTCGGGGCATGATAATGCGTGACCTCTAGTATACTAAAAGCAAACACCTAAAATGCTTTCACTTTCACAAAAAGAATAAATATCATTAAAACATAAATAAAAAGAAAGGCATACTTATGTAGGAAAAAGAACATAAACAATAAGAGACCTCTATTTTGTAATCATCATTTAATTAAACACTTAATTACAAATCTACACAAATAGAAAAAAAAATATAGGTAAGCAATGATATGTCTATTGTATACAAAACAAATCCAAGTATCATTTTTATTTTTCTTCTCCCGTTGTTACATTAATATATATGATCTGAAAGCAATCAATTCACCCTCAAAGAATAAGAAGAAAAAAAAAAGAGAAAGAAAGACCAGGACAAAGTAATTATTAACAAAAGTAAATCCCAATTATATACTTACACACTCATATGTTGCCATTGAAATTGATCCCTATTTCTGCAATTCACATAAATGAAAGTTTCGAATACTTAGAAGCCAATTGTCAGGAGGCCATGATGAAGCTTTAATAGTGGTCGCCAGATCCAACTCCAACTCCAATCTTACCCTGAACTGGCACGACCTGAATCAGACCGAATTTACTCGATTTGTACCGAGTTATGCCAAGTTTAACGGTTCTAGGACAACGGTCTATTTGTCGGTGTAGTTTAAGCTAACGGGACTATTTACTTCGCTGGACATGATTAGAGCATTCACACCAACTTTTCTCTATCCACTTAATAGCAAGAAATTATATAAATACAGTCTTTATATTTTCAGAAATATTTCTAGAAATGTAATAGTAACTTTCCCAAATGCAAATGTTACTATTTACTCTTTCTCTATTAAAAAGTAATTTTTTTCCCGCCAATATATAAAACACACACCAACATATTGAATTTTTTTTTTAAACTTTTATATTTATATATTATCAAATTAATTGTGTACAAAGTTAATTTTAGAAATGTTGAAAGTGGTAAAATTTTATTTTGTATGATAAATGAGTTTCTAAAAAAGGATATTTAAAAATAAAATAAAATAACGATTGTAATTGCTCTAACTTTTTCCAATGAAAATAGCACTATTCATATTTTTCTATTAAAAATAGTATTTTCCCTATCAAAATATAAAATGATGATTCTATTAGCACCATATTTTTTACTTTTGGCACTATCTACTTATTTATTCTTGAAAATTTATTGGCACCACTTATATGATTAAAATTGATATTGGCACTATTTTAAACTTTTAATTTGTAGGACACCAATTGCAAATAATTATCTCCCTACAACTAAATATATAATTTTTTTTTCATAATTCACCCCCTCCCTCTAAAAATGATAATTTGAAACCCTACGCCTACACCCCTTGCAAATCTCCTCAACCGCTACAAATATGAATTCACTGCACATCCTTCATCATCATGCGTGACATCCTGCACGTCACGCCACCGCGGTTCCCCTGCACCGCCGCTTGTAGTAGAAGAAGCCACTCGTAGTTGAAAAATCAACTATGGAAAAGTCGAATAATTGGATCGACCTTATAAAGTCGAACATAATGTAAATATTAAACTTTTAAAAAGTCGATTATTCTGTATTTGAAAAATTTGAAATTATAAGTGTGGTTCGACTTTTGTGAGGTTGAATATTATCACAACATTCGATATTCGCAAAGTTAATCCTCATGTTCGACTTTACGGATGTCGATTCTTGTAAATTTTTTTGACTTTGATAAAGTCAATCCTTATGCTATGCATTTAGTAACTTTTGGTCACAATCGATTATGTGAAAGTCAAATTGTATATTATTGTATTGTTTTTTACAAAATTGATTGTAGCATCGTAAATCAGGATTTCAAATGATTTGTTCCAACCATTTAAAATTAATTTGTTTATGAAATATATCTACTTTCATACATAAATTGAGATTTAATTATGTATTTTTAAGTTTAACGGAATTCAGAGAGCAAAAAGATAGTATATATATAGTGGATTTTATGCGTAGAAGATGAAGTTAGAGATAGAGAGAGAGAGTAAAAAGATGCTATGTTTGAGATTGAATGAAAAAAATGGAGTGTTAATTACAAGTTTTATTTAAAAAAAATTAGTATTATTATAGATTAAATATGAAGTTTTGTAATTTTTTATTTAATTTTTGAAATTTTTTGTTGAATGAAGATGATGAAATGATAGAAGAAAATATTGGTATTTTGGTCATTTAGAGGTGTGGTGTTAAATAATATTTTTTCTTGTATCAATAGTACTAATTGAAATCAAGAATAATTAGTATGGTATCAAAAGATACTTCAACTCAACAAGTGAGGTGTTAATATAGTGTGGGTGTCAGAAATAAAACATGTGGTGCAAATAGAAACGCTCATATAAAGTAATATCAATATATTCGGAAAATATTTTAAATATTTTTGTATTTACATATTAATAGTTTAATTTCATAGAAATTTTATTTAAAAACTCTTAAAATAATTAATTTATATTGTGCAAGAGAAATTCTTTCTATAAATTCGAATTAAGAAACTAAAAGATAAATCTGCTCAAAACATATTTGATAAAGTCATAGTACGCGGAATCCATGAGAAACTAAACAATTTTGTCTGCTAGCTGTAGAATCTTAATTATAAATAAAATAACTTACAATATGCATGATGACTGCTAATACCATAACACATTTGTTAATTAAAAAATCTTATATTACAAATAAATGTAGTACTTAGCTTTCATTTCTATATTTAACCGAACTAGGAGTAACCTTTAGTTTTAATTTATATACTTAATGGAACTAGTAAACTATATTTATACAGAATGATATCATAATAATATTAAATGATTGTATTTTCATATTTAGAATATGTAATAATACTATAAGTTATTTTACTTGTCGAAAGCTAATTTATTTAAGACTTCAGAACGAAAATTGTGAAGGAAACATAAAAAGGATATCTTCTAAAAATACTATTGATGTTTAATTATTTTAATCTTAAAATTTTAATTTTTATCAATTCCATCCATGAAGTTTTTTTCGTTCTTCAAAGATCCTTTTTATTTTGGACCCTTTTTCCCTGGGATAACACAATATGAAGAAAATATATCTCCCATACAATTAAAGCTGCAAAGGCGGTTGATTTATTTAACAAATATAGTTATAAATTGTACTTTTATGTATTGAAGATAAAATTAGTTATATTTTTATTAAAGAAAAATAGATCGATAACATTAGATTTTACATTTGTGGATCAATAGTAGAGGTATATCGAGAGCGAAAAAATATTTGTTGCAAGATGTTCACCCCATTTACTTTGTTATATTTTCTTCATCAATCTTCAATTTTTTTTAAATAGTAAATAATATGTAGAAATAAACCTTCATTTTTTTTCTATAGTTTTAATTAGTCAGATAATAGACTAAACAAATTTTATTAACGATTAAAATACAACAAAATGTTAATGAGAGACAAATATGACTATATTATTTAATAATATTTTTATATGTAGAAAATGAATAAAAAATTTATTATTTCAAATGCATAAAATTGGAATCTAAGAAATATAATTTTTAGATAATTAATCTCTAGTGTGGCATCATTTGTCCTATTTTCCCATACGAGGCCGGAGTAGGGATTTAAGTGACACTTACGAGAATAAAGTATTTTTTAAAGAAAAAGACAATGATACAAACTATGATAAAAGAAGTTTTGTTTGATAACTTACTAAAACATGAGTGATAAAATAGATAAAATTGTAATTTTATATTAAATTGATAAAAAAAAATCAAACCTCCGAGTGTTATCTTATGAATCTATGATGGGCCAAATTCGTGTTAAATTGCCGCCCAAAGCATTTTCTATATTCAATATAAGAAAAATGATAGTATATAATTTCCGTTGGTTTTATTCTTATTGGCCAATAGCTAGGGAGTATCAAATTGGTCTACACTTTTTGATTTACTAAATATTGCATAACTGAAGGCCAGTTCTTAAAAGATTACAAAAACCACCAACCAAGGCTTAATGTTATCAAAAATGTTGATCAAATGAAAACGACCCTCTAATTATATTAAGTTCCTCTAACCAATACTTGAATGCATCGTCCAACCATTCCGAAAGCCAGCAATTACTCCATAATCTCCCTCCTTCCTTTTCCCTCTTTCGGTTCCGATTCCCTTCAAACATGTAATGAAATAGATGAATTCAACTCTTCTACCGCTGTAGTCGATTTCCACTTTTTCGCCTTTATTCCCTAGCCACCCGCCATCTCCGAATTTCGAAAGACATACATTTCATTTTCAAGCGGAGCTTATTCAGCCTTTATTCCGTTCGCAAGAACTAGCACCCTAACATAGAACGAAACTTTTCTATCACTCAATCACTCTCTCAGAAGCTCAAGAATGTTTGGAAAGATGCGATCCGTGAAGAAATTAGCAAGGAAAGTGAAGGTTAAGGGAGGAGGCCAAGTAACCCCTTCAAATGCCACACCGCAAGGTTATGTGGCAATATACGTAGGCGAAGGGAGGTCGAGGTTTGAGGTACCAAGTAAGTATCTCTCTCACCCTCTCTTCAAAATACTTTTAGAGAAAGCCTACACAGAGTTTGGGTTCAATCAAAAGAATGGCCTATCTGTACCATGCAGCATTGAAGCTTTTCAAGAGGTTATGAAAACAGTTAAATGCAAACATGGCAAGTTTGATCTAACAAATTTGGTACAAGATTTTGTCCGGTGAGAGAGACGTGGTATATTAGTCCAAATTTCACTCTTCCCAAATTACTAGAAAAGTTTTGACCATATAGATGAAATTATTCTTGTTCCTATCACCCAGGGCTAATGATGTAATCGTAGTCAAGGGCTTCCATACACATCAGAATTTATTTATGACAATCATTCATAGGTTAAGTTGTATGCTACACAGTATTCAAACGAAGTCTCTGGGTTAGGCATAGTTTGGGAATGCTACGCTTTTTAAAAATACTCTTATCAAAATTTCTTTTGAAAATTGATCTTAAAAGCACATATAGTGCTAATATTCGGTAAATAAATTCAAAAAATTATTTTAATAAGTAATGTAATATTTGGTAAAGTAATACTTTTTTATCATAAAAATATAAATGTAGATATATATGAGAAATGTAGTAAATATAATTATAACTATTTGGATAATTAATGATAGAAAAATAAAAAATAAGATTAAAAGCAATACCAAAAAAAGGAGATTTTTCTAGGTTGAATCCTGGTTCGTGTTGGGAACTATCGTAGATGCGAGGCACTGGACCCTGCGGACTAGTCGGATGGCGCAAGCCGACGAAAACCACAGATTTCAAAAAAAAAAAAATCACAACACCTTATTGTTCAAAAATATTGAAATTGAAATGGAATTTAAAGACACTCTTTTCATCATTATTTTCTTAAAATAAATATTAATCTTACTATAGTATAAATGATTTATAAGAAACTTCCTACAATGTACAACAACATTATTTTTTCAATTTAAAAAAATGTATAAATTAAGACTAAAATGCATGTAAAAATTTAGGAACGTCTATGCGGTCAGGTAAACAAAAGCAGCAAGAACAAAACTTTCAATGAAGTTACTAGTCATGTTAAAAAAATTCTAGAAATTGTGGGTGTCAACTTTTAATTTCTAAATTTTTTTTGTCAAAACACTAACAATAAAAATTCTCAATGCAAATTAGTAATTTACTTTCTTTAGGGCAGATTACCGCTGACCTTGGTCTTTCATACCACTTGTCTCCATTCAAATAAGTCAAGTAAAGAAAGCAAATATATAAGAAGTATTAAAAATAAAAATAAATATAAAAACTATTAATAAATAAATATATGATACACTAGTATATGGATGAAAATAGCAATAAGCAGGTATAAAGAGGATAGTTGTTGCAACCTAAGCATGGATTGTTCAACTGCTCCTCTTCATCATTCATCTATATTTATCCTAGTCTCTAAACCCCTTTCTAAAACATCATCTCTAAGCCACATAAATGTCTATCTAATTTTCCACAACTAGGAGAACAAAAGAAAAACACTCTTTTCTAATAATAGTTCCTATCTTTTTGGGTTAGTATAGTAGTTCCTATTAGTAACAATGGCTAAGATGTTTAGGCCTTTGTTAATGTGTTGCATTTTAGTTTCTATATTTTTGAAATTATCTGCCCAATCTTGTGCCAAATATGCATTTGCTAGCAACAAGGTGTTTAGCAACTGTAATGATCTCCCTTACTTGAACTCATTCCTTCACTACACTTACAACCCGTCCACACAAACCGCTCAGATCGCCTATCGCCATACCGGGATCACTACTTCAAGATGGGTCGCATGGGGAATCAACCCGCAGTTCAAGGGCATGGTCGGCACACAGGTATCGTACTACTCAAATTAATAAAATTGCGTTTGTAACATGCACCACAGTTTGTGGGTTCATTTGGTTGCAACATTTAGCAAATAAGCCTACTTATTTTTTACTCAGAAAAAAAAGATAGAAGCATCGAGTTTAAAATTTTCAACTTATTTAGGCAAAAAAACAAATTAATAAGCTCATTTTATAAGCTGAGCAGCCAAATGTTGTCTAATTTTTAAGTAAAAAAGCTGAGAAGTTGAAGCTTATAAGCTGCAACTAAACTAAACACGCCGATGTGTCCTATTCCCAGGAGAGTCTACATTATATTATTTCCCATCTTTGACATTCAAATTAAGATTTTTGCGTTTTACAATAGGCTATCGTGGCTTTCCAAAAATCCGACGGAACCATGACTGTGTACACGTCGCCAGTGTCGAGCTACCAGACGAACTTGCAGAATGGGAAACTGAGCTTTGAGGTGTCGGATTTATCTGCCACGTATGCGAACAATGAAATAACAATTTTTGCTACTCTGAGGCTACCGAGCAATAGTTCGAGTTTGAACCAAGTTTGGCAAGAAGGCCCGCTAACCAACGACGCTCCAGGCATGCATAGTACTTCCGGGGAAAATGTTGAGTCGATGTCGACTTTGAATCTTGTCTCGGGGCAATCAGGGATAGTAGGAGGAGGTGGTGCAGTTAACTCAAATATCAAGAAGAAGAATGTAAGTATTTAGTTACTATATATATGTATATATATATATATATATATGTTGTAATAAAATATCATTTGTTAATTCACTAGCTTATACGAGTGGCTAATCAATTGTTTAAGCTAATGTATAAGCACCCTTGTGGTGAGTATAAGAAGAGGTAAACTACTCATCTTAGACGAATTTATTTGCTTTTACATAAATGACTAAGGATGCTCATTTTTTGTATGCGGAGGCCGATTGGAATTAGGATGGTCTAGTACGTTCGTACGTACGTCTTATCTTCTACGTGCCTCGTGTGTACGACATTTATTTGTGTTTGAGAACCCATATATGAACATATCCCACACGCGGCTAGAAGATAAAAAAAAGAAAAGAAAAAGGAATGTATATCTAGATCGTTTCATCGAGCTTCATTTCTTTTAGATAAAAAGATTTAATAGAAAAATAATAATTTGCCACAGATTCATGGAGTGTTGAACACGGTGAGTTGGGGTATAATGATGCCGCTTGGCGTTGTAATCGCAAGATACTTGAAGGTATTCAAAGTCACGACCCCGGCATGGTACTATCTTCACTCTACTTGTCAAACATCGGCCTATATCATCGGTGTTGCGGGTTGGGCAACTGGACTTCAACTGGGGAGCCAATCCCCCGGTATCACATACACTGTTCACAGAACTGTTGGGATCGTCCTCTTTTGTCTCGCAACCATTCAGGTACTCAAAAGCACTCCATATCTCCCAAAAAACAAAAAAAAGAACATTTATATTGCCAATTTGTGCTTGCTAAATTGATTGTGAATGGGTTTTAGGTGACCGCTTTGCTCCTTAGACCGAAAAAGGAAAACAAGTACAGAATATACTGGAACGTATACCACCACACTGTTGGATACGCAGTCATAATCCTCGGGATATTCAACATATTCCAAGGCTTTGATATCTTGAAGCCGAAGGGTGAATGGGAGCGGGATTACGTCATATTCCTCTTGAGTTTGGCCGTGTTTGCCGCTTTCATGGAAATTTACACGTGGATTATAGTCTTGAAGAGGAAGAGGGCAAATGAAACTCGGAAGTATTCTTCTAATAGCTTCAACAATAGTTTCAATAATAGCTTCAATGGAACAAACTATGGGGTTAATGGGTATGGCCCATATAAGGCAAGGAACCAATATGGAGTAGTATAAGTTTGGAAGCTGGAGGTTACCCCAAGACAGCCTATTGTTCAGATTTTTTAATGTGTTGGCAAAATCTTGAACTGTGTATTGTTGGTCAATTGGCCGTCTTAGGTAGCCCCACCTCGTCCGTATAGGTTCCATAATTGAGTAAATTACATTTATGGGACACCTTGTTTTGTTAAAAGAATGTTCGTTTATACAAGAATTGTAATTGTTTGAAGTTTGCTTTCATTGTAGTTGTTTTCAGGGTACATGTTTTGGGCTTGTATGCATCAATTGTATTTGCTATGCATATGCATCTTTCAATGTCATTTCATTAATATATAGCTATTTTTAATGACATTAATATCTAGCTATTTTTCTGTTTTCAGACTAATTTTTTTATGGCAAGAGTGAAACTTGTCTTCTGTTGATTATTGCTCATTTTGTACAATGTTAAACGAAGTCAATTCATTGATTTCCGATTACTAAATATACTATCAGCTGGGCAAGACTAAGCACCTTGTGCAGGTTTTCGTTCACATGATTTGGTGAAATGTCCGTCAACGTACTAGGTTCCATGGTAGTGACATGGAAATACCGATTGAATTTGTGGGCGGTGAACTAACGCTCTATTTTTGCGTAAAAATATGTTGGTTACTTCAAATTTGCTTCACATTATTAAGGCAAAACCCTAAAGCTTAATAAAAACTAGGAACCTTTTAGCCGAGAAACATACACGAAACAAGCCCTGAAACAAAACTCCATCTCGGGTCATGCACAAATCGGGCACGAGACTCCCCACAAAAGTAGATATGCTGACGGCAGATCATGTACTTCATTAACATCGCCCTGAACTCGTAAAGAAACAGTGATTTTCAAAATGAGAAGTTAAAATAGAAATTCAAGAATTGCTCAATGTGCTCTTGTGCAAAACAATGTGGCATTGCTATGAGAGTAACTTATTTTCGTTTCTACGGTAAAGGAGACAAGCTTAAATAAGATCGCAAAAGAAAAAAAATACACTTATAAATATAACTGGTACATAGTCTCTTCGAGTTCAAGGAGATAGAACACTGGCTTCTGTTCAAGCAAAAAGAATCCATTTGCTCGAAGTTTTTGAAAACTTGGGTATATTTCATTCCGACTCTTTCAGTGCCTCCACAAATGCATCTCTCAGAAGAGGATTTGAAGCTGCTATTCGCTGGGCCGTTATGTTAAACTCTTGACCAGAACTGATCCCGACAAACAAGAAAACGCTAAATAAAAATCAGAAAGAAACCTTGTGTGCTAATGTCAAAGTAGCTGTTTGAAGAAATTAACGTTCACAGGGTAAAAGGAAAAAAGTGCTGATATTCATTGCTAATAGAAAATTTCCTTGACAATACTGAGAGAGATGAAGCTAGAGGGGAGGAAAGGAAATAAATTTATTTCTTACGGATCAAAAATAACTCCTCCAGCCTCTTTGACAATGACAGCACCGCCAGCCACATCCCTGACAAAAGGAACAAATATTTTACCAACTATAATTTTTTCAAACATGCCAATTTTATGTAGTCATTTCATTTAGGGATAGAGGCATACCAAGGCCCACCATATCCTACTAGATAGAAAAGGTCGAGCCTTCCGCAAGCAATGCCACAGAGGGTCAAAGCACAAGAACCACTCATGCGAAGAGATCGAACCTGATAAAAAAAAATTAAGAATAAGAAATTGAATTTTAAAATTTTGTCGCCAATAAGTTCTTCTGCCAAGAAGTAGGCCAGGTATTAGAACCGTCTAGTAAGGTAATACGGTAATATCCTTTGGTCTATTTTGGTTTTCCAACACAGAAATCTTGGCAAGTTATTTCAGTAGTTAGAAACACTTTTTGAAGAACCGCACGAAGTGATATATTTGAGGTAATTGAGGAATACAATTAGAATTTGCATCTACTTTCCAAAGAACCTTACAGAAAATGAGTTGTCTAGACTCAAAAACTCATCTCATTAGTCAGTTTCCAATATACATGTGCGTAACTGATCAAACAAAGACAACCAAAACAGGCCTATATTTTAAATACAAAACAGGACTTCAATATTACCTTGTATAATAAACTATTAACTCTTTTCGTAGCACTATCCACAGTAAGCCTATCACGTTCAGCTACAACCTGTTCACTCAATAAGACAACTTTGTCACTTATGATTCGATTCCTGTGGAGTAAATAATGTAGAGGAAAGCAAGATATGTTATTTATTTCTTTTTTTACTCTCTATACTAGCATGAGTAACTCCTTTCTAATAAAAAGGAAAGATGGAAAAGTAGAAACACTGGGGATTAAAACTGAGCATTACGCCTCAAGCATGCAAGCATTAGCACTTTAGAAAATATAGTGGACTCAACAACTTGCAGATGTAATCCATACAAGATGATACTACATCTATATTACATGAGGCATAACTACTAGCATTTTGTGAATCTTGTGAAGGCAATGACAATAGCATGAACATCATTACATATCTAATTTTGTAACTTTTTCCATTTCTATGTAGGGGGCCACAGTTTTACAAATTACCAAATTAAATGTTATGTACTTCACAATCTATTTAAAGTAAAAACAGAAAGAAGAGAGTAGAGACCGAGATCAAAGGTCTTCTCCCATACCTCAGTACCAAGAAGGGACTTCACGAGTTCTGATTGAGAAGCAACTGCAAATTTCAAACAAGATGTAAGTTGCCAAAGATCCACAAAGAAAAACTGCAGTCGTTAAAAATTATGAATATGAAAAAATGCGGTCACCTTTTATAGGATTTCCGTTCAGAAGAGCACCTTTCCCGTGGACACCAGTGAAAAGCTGCACAGTGAAAAAGACCCGAATAAGTCTACTTCATTTAACTGCAGATTGTTATTGGAAACTTCTTTTTATTAAAAACCCATACGATTAGTATGTACGCGAAAAAATTTCTACCTCATTCATGATGGGATTGTATACAACACCAACCGTTGGGACCTTTCCAATTGTTAGACCAATGGAGACACAAACAAAGGGAAACCTACAAGCCAGAGGCAGAGGCAAATTAATCACTTCTACTAAATGTACAAGAACATGTCATAACAACTTTAAAATATTTAATTTCAGGATTTTATAATTACCCGTGAACGAAGTTAACAGTTCCATCTAGAGGATCAACTATCCACGTGGGCTCATCAGTCAGCTCCGCAATGCCATAAGCAGCAGATGTTTCTTCCCCTACAAACTGTCATAAA
>MKEJ01014114.1:0-10009 GCA_001753735.1 Embelia ribes
ACTGTACTAGTATACCACTCTGTATTTCGGCTTCTAGTGATTTCTGAATCCAAGCTTATTAGGTGTAATAGTACACAGATTTGGTATACTGGTACACTACTCTGTACTAGTATACCACTCTATGTGCTAGCTTCTAGTGAGTTCTGAACCAAATAAAAGAGTTTGTATACCGGTACACTCCTTCGGTGTACCAGCACTCTCTGTGTACCTGTACACACCTTCTGTATACCAACACTCAGGCCAAACAAAAATTTTCACTTTGCATAATTGTAAGTAACAACATTACCACGCGACTACGCACTCAAAATTGGGGTTACATGCACTCAAAATAAAACATTTAGTCAAATTTCTGGGACATTACGAAAAGAATGAGATGCACTAGTGTCAAATAGAAAAGTGGCCCAAGAAGACATAAAGGGTAAAGTACCTTAGAGTTCAGAGGGTTCCCCTAGTTCCTGGACAGCTTGAGATATCGAGTAAACATACACTATAGGAGGCGGTTGAGATAAAGTCGCAACTGCCCAACTTCCACATAGTAGTTTCCACGAAAACCCCTATTCCTAGCCGAAAGACGAGAAGTAATAGAGGGTGCCAGAGATGGTGTCGAGATTGAGGCTGGTTGAGTATTGAAAGACTGCTCCGGATTTTGAGTAGTCGTACTTGGACAAATTGAGTGCATGTAACCCCAATTTTGATAGGCTCGACACTTAATTTGGGGGCAATTCTTGATTTGATGACTTATATCTCCATACTTGAAACATCCATTTAGGTCGTATATAGTTCTGAAACCAATAGGGACCGAAGTCACACGCCTCGACAGGTTTTATTAATAACTCTAAGCATAGGTCTCTCAAAACCTTTTATGATCATTTGGACTTCAATGCAACTCTAGTTGAAATTTGACTGTGTTGACATTCTTATCTACTTCTGCCCTGTCATCCTATGCTTCTAACTTTACCAGTGGCACTCAACTCAACGTTTCTGCGTCATGTAGTTCTTCTGCTCTGGCTCCATCAATACGCCATGCATTTTCTTCCTCTGCTTCTGAATACATTGCCATCTCAATAATTTCCTCATATATACTGTACCGATTAGGTGCTAATACCATCTGAATAGAGGGATGTAGCCCCAGCTCAGCCCCTCTTACTCGTAACTTTTCCATCGACACCATATCTACGGCAAATTGTAAATATGACTCAAATTTCTATGCATACTGCTCTACCGTAATGTTTCCTTGAATTAGCTCTATAAATTCTCATCGCTTCTCTTCTCCTTTTGTATTAGGAAAATATTTCCCAAAGAACACTTCTTTTAATTATCCCATTTCAAGTTTCGTACATTTGGGATCATTACTCGACCCATCTACCATTCGTTCAGTTTGTCCTTCAAGTAGAAAGGGGTTGTGGTTACTTTCACAAAGTCATTTTCAATACCCAATGTTTTGAATTACTTATCCACTTCTCCTACCCAATGACATGCCTCTATCGAGTCCACTTCACTAAAAAATACCGGTGCATTCATCTGTCCTAAGTTTCAATGTGCCCTATCGATTAAGGTCTATCTGTCAGTAGAATTGCTCCTAGCTCGAGTAGCCCCTACATCCATAATTGTCTATGCCATTCATTTCATTGTCGTCTATAGTATTAGAACAAGTCCCCAGCATTGTTGTTGAGTAGGGCTAGAACAGTAACCTCGACATTAGGCACTACGAAAGGGGCATGGGTCCCAGTCTAGGAAGGGTAAACCTTATCATTCACAGCTTTGTTGCCTAAATCCCCACCCTGGTTGTTTAGGTGCGATGAGGGTTCATCATGTAGGTGTTTACGCTCTATCACTGAAAACAAGAAGGCAAGTATTTCAAAGGCCAAAAATTATCTCTCCCAGACTGTATTTATTCACTTATAGTTATGCTCTTACTCATATTTATACCATACGCATATTCGCCACACAAGCATACTAGCAAACAACAATACTGGCAATCAAGAGGTCCACTTCTGTCCATGGTTCCACCCTCGTAACAGACTAACAAGACGTTCCCTTCCATTTTGTTATGGGTTTAGAAGTTGACTTGTCTTACCACCTAAAGGACGCTCACAATAATTCAGACAATTTCTATTCATAGTTACATCATACGTCACATTCTTACGTCATTTACTTATTATGTCTTATTAAATGCAACATGATAAGGGTGCTAGGGTGTCACCTTAGACACTACCAACACTTGTATGCAACTTATCCTCCATCCACCCTTACTCATCTACATCTATGCACCCATCTGGGCTTGGCCAGTTTTCGCCACCCAATTAGTTTTGACACTATAGTGTCACGCCCTCAAAATTCGAGGACTCTGGACATGTGCGATTTTTAGAAATTATTATATTATTTTAACATAAGGCCATATCCCAAAAACTACCAATAATGCCACTTCCTTCTATGCACAATGTACTATAACAAATATGAGAATAGACTTATAATATCATTGCATTATTTTACAAAATATGTGCCAAATTATGCAGAAATGGTTGAATGAATTCGGCTCGTTAACTTTACAAAACAAATGGTTTTCTATTACATGTGCATGTTTACTATATAGAGAATGCAACGTAGGCTCCGAGAAGGAGCCACCTCATCCCATGCCTTGACCCTCACAATAGTTGCTTGCATGCTTGTAACTTCCCATCCTTTATCTACTAATTGATAAACAAGAGATAGGCAAGATTAGCTAACGAATAATATTCCATATATTAATTAGAATATAATAGCAAAACATCATATATAATATCACAATGTTTACTCATCTTATCGTATTCATATACTCACAAAACTTATATCCTGAATGTAATATTATACTGGGGAAATATTTCACGCCAACTCGGGAATACGTACCCCAAGACTTTATGCATAGAGTTTTTAGTGGGTGCCTCTCCACACCTTGGATCTTGTAAGAGACCAAAACATTACTTAAACGAGAGTGTGTCTTCCACTCTGGTTTTATGTGCCAAAATGCACATTTTATAATTTTTGAAAAATAGTCTGCACAACTCTTCTTGTATTTTCACAAAAACATCATAAATTTCTTAAAAACGTCACCTCGTGTTTCTAACAAATATTACTAGAACGCACCAGAGTTTTAAATATTGGCCGTTACCATTACGTAAAGCGATTACATAATAGTTTTGGGAGTCATTGAAACCGTTACTGGTCGTTACTGAGGCGAGAATGAAATTCGTAGTTATAACGGTTGTTACATCCGCTATATCAACCATTACAGCATCATATCGGTCGTTACTGCCGTTAAGAGTCGTTACAACATTTAAGACTATTAGAAAAATCTAATAAAATTTTTAAAAAACAATGATATTTTGAGAATTAGATAGAGAAAATTTATCATAGCAATTTAAAAATGATTCATGGGAATTTGATATAGAAAATTTATCATAGTAATACAAAAATAATTCATCAAATAATTCATAAGAGGCCAAAAAAAAGCTAGTGATTGAATATTAAATAATTCAAATATGTCTAAAACGTGAAAATCAAATAAGGAAGTTATGATCCTGCACGACATTCCTTTTGGATGTAGAATAAAATAGTTTAAAATGTATGTTTGATGTTATTATTATATTTTTATTTGATGTAAATGATTTTTATCTACTTTAAATAAGTTTGTATTGTATGAAATATGATCTTTTATCTTTAATAACTCTAACATATAAAAAATATTAAAATAAAAAAAATATTAAAGCATTAAGAAATGCATATTTTGTTTATAGATTATTAAGAAATTTTAATATGAAAGTCATAAAAAGTATACGACACTATTAAGAATGTAATTCTATGTTATAAATAATGCGTGATATTGAAGTTTAGATGAGTTAAGCGAAATTGAAAAAAATTCTCAGCTCCACTTTTTGCAACCATAATGCTACAGCCATTACACCCTGAAATTGTTATACCACTATCATTGTCGTTACAACAACCGTCACCGTTATTTAAAACCTTGGTACACACATTTATATGCCACACTACGTATAATTTAACCAAACTTACAACAAACACATTTCTTTCACATATAATTTCTTAGTCACAATCTAGCATGCAATTAATCACACGATATGTCATACACCGCATAAATATGCAGATAATGGCACACATATATTATACAATAATTATCGTAAGGCCTACTTGTAACCCCCAAGAAATTTTGAGTAATTTTTTATTTTAATAATAATATTAATTTTTTTAGTTAATATTATTATTGTGTTGTATGCGTATGACATAGTTATTACAGAGTAGTATTTCATATGCGCAATACACATTACACATTTAAAATGTGTGAAAAGGGAAGTGGACACTTAATCAAAAGCATCTGATTCTGCTTTGTCCAGAGGGTGTCCAACAAGAGTGAGGCATTGGACAAACCCTTCCTGAACTTTACTTCTTGGACAAAAGTTGGAAAATTTTCTAAGTGTTTTTCCCTGTATCTGTCGTTGCGCCTGACGACAAATAGTCGTCGAACAGGCTACTCGGAGGGATCAGATGAGTCATTGGGCGTCTCGACATGTAAACAAATGCTTTTCAATCACTTGTCTTGTCTCCCTCGTTATTTTCCCCTAAAATTCCGAAATAGGAGAGAGAAAGTGTTGTGGTGTTCATTTCTTCCACTCTTTGAAAGCTCGATATCATCTAGTTACGGAGCTCCTTTGTAATTAAACAGCGGAGATTCTTCATCCTTAGAGTGAGGTGAATATTTTTACATAAGTTTTTCTTTCATTTCCTTCGTTTGATTTGCCTCTATTTTTATACACTTCTTGTACATGAAATGTTCCTCATGATGAGTAAAACACCTTTATGTCTCGATATTTAACGATTTGATTTTATTTGTTAGATCAAAGTGAGGGGTGAATAAGAGGCAAATTTTGGGCTTTTGCGTAGGAAGTCTTGGGACGATTTCTAGTGCATTTCCAGGCACGGTAGTCAACGAGCTTCAAAATAAAATTGATTACATTGTCGGTATGTAGTATGATGCGTATATGTGAATGTATGTACATGTGTGTGTGTATTGAATTTGGCATGATGGAGACATCTACTAGGTATAGTATCCTCATTACAGACTTGGTGTGATTAAATACATTATATAAACATAGAAAATGCTATAGCAATTATAACATGTTTCAATGCATTATATAGGTGTTGCATAAATGTGACATTGGTGTGATGTAGGTGTAGTTAATTTGCGTAAAGTTTAACATGAACCTCTTGTATGCAAAGTTATATGTTTTTCATATTATTTGGCGGAGTTATTATTTATATTTACACGCGTAGTTATAACATGTTTAATTGTGGATTTTAAATTGCATTACATAGCATTACATGGCGTAACATGAACATTATATATCATGAAAGTGGAGTTTTTGAAAGAAAATATGTGGAGTTGATTCGTGACATAAAAATATCAATTTTATAAAAATTCAAAGAAGTAATGAGGTTATTCAACCTCACCATGAAATATGGGAAACCAGATTTGGGATACTCCATTAATCGCGTCATACTACAAGTGGCAGGTCAATAAAGACTTTGGTTGCATCATACTTTGAGTGGTGGACCTTAGTGATTCATATGCAAGGTGATACTAGTCCCAAAATATTTTTATGTGGGTGTGGGCGTGCATGGGTGTGTGTATGTTGGCGTGAATTGCATTCATGAGCATAATTACATTTATGTCATGATACTCATATATGTTGTCATTTATATCCATCTGTGTACATATAGCTTAGTCTCTCTTTTATCATAGAGTTACTCGGCTAACCGTTACATGTTCTATTTTCTCTTTCATATACATATATACGTGGATTTATAGGTACGGAGGTGGGCTCTGACCATGTATAGATGCTTCTAGCGAAGATGTACATATTTTTGGCGCATATGGTTGGCAATTTCATTTTATGTACTTTATTTTAATGTATTAGCATATTCTGATAGTAGGATTATAGCAGTGTAGTAGTTATAGAGTGGTGAAAGTATAGATATATTCATACTCTTACACGAGGCGAATAACTTATGTATACCTTCCTCATGTTTTATTTTGGCTAGCATATAGCATGAGGTGTTATATTAGTAAAAATGAAAGTTTACTATTTTATATATTTTTAAGGAGTTGGCGCTGGCTTTCGTCCTTTCTTTTAAAAATAGCTTATATTTTCACTTATGTTGACGTGATGACTATAGTATGTGAGTAGGTTTATCGTGCAGTGGCGGATAGATGCGATGTGATTGGCGTATATGATTTTTAATTCTTTATTTTTGTTTTTTTTCCTCTTTTGGATCTCACGACTCTAGGTCACGAATTTCGAGCATGACACTACTACCCGTAAGTAATCTCTATCTTATTCTTTTAGCTCAATTTTATAAGCTTTAAGTTGGTTTATCTTTACATATGACATTGATTAGGCATGGTCTCATCCAATTTACCATCCTCGATCCTCAAAAGGGGTTCTATGGCTAAAAAACAGTACATGCATCTTAGTTTTAAGTCTGCCAATAACAATCAGTCGACGGATTTTCCTGTCTGGTTTAAAAATAGGTTGGTTTACTCCTTGAATCATTTTCAAATATCAAAATCTTCACCCTCAATGATATTTAGAAAGTTCACTTTCGTCATGCAAGGTAGTCGTAACGCCCCAGAATTTCACATCACATTCCGAGCATATTACTCACACAACATAGCATATAATGAAAGACAAGACTTCTCAAATTGATTTTATTTTCTCAACATCTCATAAAATATCTACCTGGGCTAAAAAGCCCATTTTCTTGAAAAACACCAAAATTTCAAAACAAATATCTTCTTGGCTCGATGGTCTATAATTTTTAAAATAAACGAAACATTATTCTTGAAATATTAAAATGAAACAGAACTACTATCCACATACTCGAGTAAGCTCCACCAAACTCTGATCCTAGATATATATACTCCACCTATTCTGGCCCTTACTTGGAATAACAAAATAAACCCAAATAGGCGGTTAGTTTTATTATGCTTGCGAGTAGAACAATAAGAAAATATATGCTTGTGAACATGAACAACCAAAGCACAACAACATATATCTCAAAACAACTATTCGAGAAAGAAAATAAAGAAAGAAAGTACTCATTTAATAATACCACAATTATTCTCTTTTATAATATTCAGTTATAATGTTTTTACACCTTAACACTACATTTTAACACACATACATACTCCACCGGTTGTGTGTTTTCCGTGACATTACGCATAAATGTTTAATGGATAGACTTCGCTATCTTAGGTCCCGCTCAGAACCTATAACCATTAGAAAATTTAGAGGGTTGGTCTTTGTACCATCTTATGTACCATCAATTTAGGGCATGTCCTCGCACCCTAAATATACAACTTCTCTATTTAAAGTGTCAGTCCTTGTACCCTTTAAATATAGAACTCACTTTATTTACTTTGATAAGAATGTTCTGTTTAGAGGTCTTGTCTTCGCACCCTCTAAATGTAGAACTCAGTTTATTTGCTCAATTCAAATATTCTCGTTATATTTTCTTCTTTCAAATACAATTCAACTCAATTTTCCCAATTTACACTACTCATAATAGCACATAGTTTTTCTACCACACATTATGGCACAAAAGCACATAATCACAACTCATGAACAAAATCACACAAAGACTCGTGGTTCCAATCACAAATATAGTAAATTCTAAATGCACCTATAATTGTGCATAGAAGATCCCTCAAATAAAAGACACCGAAGCAACCTTAGAGTTTCCCCTCTCCGAGCACCAATGGAAACGGATCACCTACACGGAACATATGTATTTCATTCTCAATTGACTTATTAAACCTCATCATATTGATTTACACAACTAGGGTTTGTTAGGGATTAAAGACACATGGAATAGATTCATGAAAAATTTATCTCAACACAACAAAGATTAAGAGTTGAATTCGATTCCGCATTTGGAACATCAAACGGAATGATCAATCACTAAGGATTGAAGTTTTCTTGGCTCAAAAACCCATTTACGCCCTTTTTCGTCTATTAGTTCGAGAATATCTGATAATAGACGTGTTTATTTGGCCCCACGCATAAAAATATAACATTCTAAATCTTAATAGTTCGATCGATCGAAACTCACTTGTCAAATTTTCAACAATTCTATCCATCCAACTATTATTTGGATCGATCAAACTTCACTGATCAAATTTTCAAGTTTCCACTTTGAATTAGCTTTTGTAGATAATTGAAATAAATTGAAATAAATTTCCACAAAATTTGTAGATAATTGAAATAAATTTCCATCATTAGTTTATAAACCTAAATTGGACTTACAGTTTAGGAGTTATGCCCAAAATATTAAATTGTTGTTCAAAAAGTATTATTCACAAAAGTTACTTCACTTCTTTTGAAATTCTAAACTCATCAACCATCTCCTCAACACTCGTTATATTATTAAATATATCATTTCAAGTATGTAACTCTTAAATTTTAAAATGGGGTCTTACAATTTCCATTAGAAGTGATCGTGTTTGAGCCTAGGTTTCATCACGTACTTGTTTAGCTTTGGAATAATTAGCAAGTTCAGTAACCTTGGATATTTTTGTATGGATCATGATTTGTTTATCGTATTTGTTATTTGAGTTTACGAAAGACTTAGTAGCCTGACACCTTTAATCCTTTTCGGAATATGGGTTGTCACATATTTAATAGAGGGTCATTTTTAATATTACATAAAAAAGATAAATGCCATAAGCAGTTAGCTATTTTGGGTAGAGAATGAGTAGAGAATTTAAAATTATAAGGAGATTTTATGGGGGGAAAAAAAATAAACCACCAGAAAATTTTGTGCATAATTTTCAAACTATTGGTGGATATTACGCTTATATCCCTAAAGCTCCTAGCACCATATAGGGGTTTGACAACACTTTTTCTTTTTCGTTAGATGGATGGTATTTGGAATCAATTTTCTCTGGATAAATTAAATCTTTTAACAAAATTGAATATTTCCTGTCATGTGTAAATCATTATCTCATCACTATACCTGGTTCATCATTACATACAAAAATATATATGAAATTACTAATAATATACTTAATGACTTTTGTAGTCCAAGAGGTATAGAACAGTCAAATATCCCGGCAAAACAATCCTTATCAGATTATCACCTTCTATGCTTATCAAAACCAAAACCATCAAATACTATATGTACAAGCACGTGGTGTAACTAGGATATTATATACGTAGTCTTTAATTTTACATGCTTGTATATTTTGAACGAGATTTGCTATATTTCGGTATTATGTATTTTTTTATATATTTGCAGGTATATGATGATAAAAAATACAAAATAAATAATAATATGATAAAGTATTTTCAGTCGAGGATTTGGAATGACAAATATTAACCTTTTGGAAGGCCTCCTTCGAGTTTAAGCGCACTTAGTTTGTTCGAAAACATTGCGAAAGTAAAGGAAATTATGTTTGAAGAATTTTTGGTACTGATTGGAATTTATTTTTCCATCAAACTTATTATCTATACTTAGATATTTAATTGGTTTGGACATTCCTTATTCTAGTTATGAATTTTTTCGGGAAGTTGGTACGAAACTGGCCGAGCAACGCAAGAATAGGCAAAATATTAAATTTATGAGTGAAAAATTAAGGAGGACAGATCATGTAATTTCATTGAAGTTGGCTTTAATGTTACGGCTCTTGCCGCAGCAAGAATTGATAATCCAATACCATTCGCGAAAGAAGGAAAAAAAGAAAAGAAGAAAAAAGAAAAGAGGAATAAGAGACTTTTATAATTTCCAAAAAAAATAAAAAAAAATAAAAAAATTAGAGACTTTTATTTATATAAAAAGAAGGCAGCCTAGGATTTTTGTTCTCAAGAGCAACTTCTGATTTTTGTTCAATTTCAATTTTGAGCCTAGGATTTTTGTGGTGTTATTCCAATATTTTTTTTAGTTTTTTTTTTTTTAATTT